>JAOEHQ010034742.1:0-12898 GCA_025447715.1 Asclepias incarnata | reverse complement strand
GTTTTAAGACCCGATTACAAAGTATGATAATATACATGGATATTTGTTCTATATTGAGATGTTGAAGCTGGTGTTCACTCCTAATGTCCATATTCATTGGATCAGACAGGTAACCTAGCTAGCTATATATATGTGTGTTTGTATATATATATATATGAATTATTTTGAATAATTACATTGCACCCAAATATCAGATACTCAAAAGAACCGCCACTTATGAGATACTAAAATATAGCCCCTTCACAAGTGTTGAAACAAAAAGTGGGAAACTTTCTGGATCAACAGGATTTAATGATGCGGCTGGGTAAGTTTTTGTTTATTCCAATCCATATTTTTCATTTTAGTTAATAATTTTGTTTTATTGATTTAGTACCTTTTTATCTATTATTATTAAAGGAAGTTTAAGACATTTGACAAACAATCAAGAGTTATCATATACCATGCTAATAGGCTATGGGTGGATAACAAGTCTAAATGGGTTTGTGAAACTGGTCATTTCAAATAGGAATAGAAACCCGACAGGTTCAGGTCGGGTTGCGCACAGACATTTTATAAATGGGTCAACTTTGTCTCGTCTTTAAGACGCATATTCATACACTTTGCAGGTATAATTTGGTTAAGAACTCGAGGAAGGAAAAGATACCTATGACAACTCCAGTTTCTACGAGAGCATTTGATCCTAACATGTCCAAAATGTCTACAATTGGCCTTCCATCAGAAAAAAGGCAGAAGGTCAATTTCTGCTATTTTAGAATAGGACTTAAGATATTGTATGTTATCTAGATTACCAGATCCTAACAAAGAAAATGTTAATATTCAATCTATGAAAAGATAAAGAAATTACAAATTCATGGAAAATGATACATTACATACTATGTTGGTTTCTATGAAAGATTATTTCATGACCGACAACTCATGGTTAAGTAGAGGTCCATCTGTTGGATTTTCATGTTACTGAAACTGAATATTATATTAACCTAACTGAAATTCTCCGTGGATATGAAAGCTTGCACAAGGATGACACATTAGTTTTCTTAGTATGTATAGTTTGGACATCACGTAAATTATTAGATGGAATATTTAAGATTGCAATCTGTGCAAGTGGTTGTAGAAATTTTTCTATTTTCTATCTTTGTGTAATTCTTATGTTTGATGTACTTGGTTCTAGATAATCTGACATGCAAAAGATGCCATTTAATTTGTTGTTATATACTTGCAGGGTTGGCAAAGGAAGCTTGATCCAAATTACGATATTATGCATACACTACAAAAGTTAATTACTCAAGGAAACTAAAGGCTTAAGTAGTTCGTGAATGGCATAGGTATTTTGATATGTGTATATAGAATTATAAGATAATGTATTTATAATTTTTTTGGCAACCTCATAAATAGTAGAAGTTACAATTTGTCAAAAGTTACAATTTCGCATTCATGGTAATTTGATTAACAATTGAATATAGTGAGTCATTATTTAATAAGATTTACCGTCTAAAATCTTATAGCCGGTCCGTGTCGGGACACGGGTTTTACATCTAGTACAATATAAAGTACACGGCCTGACCAATCTAACAACTACGGAAACAGACAATAGAACCTACCCAAAGTTTACCATCCAATATCCCCCAAATAAAATGCAGCCCAAGAATTCCAAAATAATCCTTGCGCTTTTGCCCGACACTTAATCCTCGAGAAGCTTTTTGCCTTGATTTCACCAACTGTCTTCTGCACAAATACCTACATGCCTTGGAACACCAAATCATTCCGAGCTCGCCAGATACACCATACAACAACCAAAACAATACCACTCAAAACCTTGTTGAACGATGCCGACCTCTCGAATACACATGAAGATCTAAAGCTAGACGCGAATACTGGTGGGATCTTACACCACTGGTAGAGTATCGCCCATATAACCTTAAAATTAAATATTTAGCGAGTCAGGATAGTAGAAAAGATTATTAATCAAGTTTCGGATATCATGTTACAACTTTAATAATTTAGAGTCATAGAATATCTAGTCAACTAAGTCAAAGGTACTAAGATGCGTTTTGGCCGATAAAAATCTTTTCAAAGTTTAATTAAGTCGGTAATTGCATGTTTTAAAAAATTAAGATATGTAAAAAATTGATACGGATTAAAGGTTCCAAATAAAAAATCAAATCAAATCAACAACTATCAAAATACGTCGACAGGTACATGGACAGCGTGCTCGAGTCTTCCCGTTCCGCCGCCGCCGCTGTAGATTTAAGAAATTGGCTCTATCTTTGTCCTTTGTCCCAAAATTATACTAACATTTATTTTTTGTTTGTTACCTGATTTTAATTTTAAGTAATAAAACATATACTAATCCATTCATGCTTACAATATATTGTTAGAAAATGGGTAGGAAACCAAACACTATATTGAATACAATTCGATTACAAAGAAACAAATTACAATGAAAATCGAATAACATAAACAAAACAGGAAAAGGCAGAGGGCCGTGTTCAGCACAGTTCCCTTAAAACAGATTTGCCGTCTGTTTCCCAGGGTACAATGGCGAGAGCAACGTCGTATTGCCGGACTTGGTCGATGCCTGAAAATTAACCAAATACCTACAAGAAGGAAGAGAGGAGCGTAGAGGAGAGAAAGTGTATTTCTTGGTGTGTTTTCTGGTCTACCACGGACCCGTTTTTATAGTGAAGGTTGAGAAGGTTTGCATTTAACAGCAATAAATCTGTCATTCAAAACCGGCATTAAAAACCATAAAACTCATATCAAAACCGAAAATTTGAATTCGGAATTTAAACTAATTAAATTCGGAAATCAAACTAATTTCGTATATAAAACTGATATATGTTTAATGCCCACTCCATCACATCAACCAAATGTTGCCCACTCCATCACATCAGTCGTATAACGGCATTGGGTCAAAACTGGAGCAAAAAACCAGACCGGGTTTCAGCAAAAAGTGGCCATGCGCGGGCTCGAGAAATCGATTTCCGCCTACGAGCCCATTTTTTGCAACCCCCCCCCCCTGCGCGTACGTAGGTATTGGAGTAAAACACCACATAAGAGTCTTACCAATGCATAAACTCTCCCACTTATAAACACACTAAAAGTTTGTTCCTCAACCAATGTGGGACAAACTCTTAAACTTTCACTAAACAAGCTACTTTGAGAGTCGATATCTCATTCACCAATAACCCGTTTTGGACACATATTAGTTCATTGTAAACCCCTCATCATAGGCTACTAAATCCACTAATATATACTTAACAAATGTAACTTAATCTTATATTTGTTATTGTCCAAAGTTAGTGAAAACTACACTTTTTCCAACAGTAAACTCTTGATTTCGGCTTCTTGCCGAATGATTTAATGAATACAACTCGGTGTTCAAAAATTATATATATATACTCCAACACTCTAACTCTTATTCCTTGACCACCATTTGAATTAAAAAGGATCATGATAGTTAACATTCTTTATTTGTTTCTCCTCGTTATCTATTTTATTTTACAACAATCTACGTTATTTTTAAACTACCCAAATAATCGTAAAAACTTTCATGTTTAGGATTAAACATCAGACTTCACCCCAAAAAGCAAGAGCATCTATCAAATAGATTAACCCTACATTGGCTTCTCCTCATTATCTATTGATTTTAACAAATTAAATAAAAATTATCTCTTAAAAAAATATACAATGCTTTTTAACATCTTTATTTATTTATACTTTTCATATCTACTTATGATCTAGGATAACCACCATCGAAGTATTCTACTTTTGAGGCATCATGTTTTCTGAACAAGAAAAACCTTTGTTTACTTGATCTATAGGATGTTATTCCGAAACTTTTGGAAGAATAGTGTTTTTTTACATGGTCTTTGTAGAACATGTATTTTGATTGAGGAAGTTTGAAAACCGATATACTTGGCATTGGAAATGTCGGGTTTAGCTAAATTATCAAAGGCTGGTGGTAAGAAGGCCGGGTTTAGCATACATGATTGCGTTGGGTGCGGATGTGGAAGGGCCGACGATGAGAATGCCGGTTTTCATTTAAAGCTTGTTGTGCACGAAAGCCACATGGAAAGACCGGCGGTACCAAAGCTGGTCTTAAATATATTTTTTTCTATTTAAAATGTAACCATGCACTCATTCACTCATTCCCAAAATGGCAATCAAAGACCGGCGTTGGTATTTGATAACGCTGGCTATTCCACACAGACAAGACACGTTTGCGAAGCCCGATGTTGACACCATCAGTTTTTGGTGATTTAACGTCAAGTATACTAGTTTTACAAATTCACATGGCAAAAGGTGTTCTACAAACCCATTCGATAAATCTATACGCGCGTTTGATCCAAAAATAAAAAACTCATCTATTATTCCTGAAAGAAAAATAAAATTTACTGCTACAGGCTGTCGTTGGTATTATTATTAATCTTATAATATATAATATATAATATAATGGGCCCAAGTTAGGCCGTATCTGGGTCCGGGGGCAGACAAATGTGCCTTTTTCGAACATAATAGTAAATCCTAATAAATAAATGCAAAGACCCCATTTCGTATGACACCCATAATATCAGAGGTGGTGGAGTATTCAATCAATATCAAAGGTTCTCTTCCCATCAACCATCACACCGCAAACAACTACCCATTTACAATCCCGATTCACATAATCAATTCATATACAACTAGGAGATACCAATAACACAACATCGTAAATATGTGTATTTCAAAATGTAAAAAAAAACATAATGTTAAAAGAATCTTGCCCTATATATATATATATAGGGTAGAGTTAACGTGAGAATCAAAACAAAAGTAAGAACTGTGAGAATCATTATTTTACCTCTTTTTGGTATGTTCTTTTTTTTTTTATAATAAAACCTTTACCAAAAAAAAAAAAATCAAAACCCCCCCCCCCCCTAATCCGAGAGTTGTGGGTTATGTGTTGAACACGGATAGATACGGTACGGGCGGAGTCCTTAAGAGTATTTTTTAAAAGGGTTGGGGGCTGAACGAATTTGAGAATGGTTTGGATTTGATGGGATGTGATCCAGAGATGGTGGTTATTGGATACGGTACTGGCGCCGCCCTTAGCCGCACGAGCTCGGTCCTCGAAGATGATGGTGAACGGAGTTTGTGATTCTGAAGTGAGAGAAAAAGATGACAAAAGTTTAAAGAATAAATAGAAGTAAAAGTATAAATACATGGGTGTTTTACAAAATAAAATAAAATAATTTCATTATATATATATATATATATATATATATTATGGGAGTGTCAGAAAAGGAAAAAAAAATGTTGTTTACCTCCATTTCTTTTAATAAACAAAATATTGTCTCTAAATTTATGGAAAAATTACTGTATTAGTTTCAACTTTTTACCTTTTTACTATTTGGTGGCTCAAATTTTTTTTTTTCTCAAACATGGGGACTAGGGTATGAGAAACTTGTTAACGTAAGCACCCATCTTGTGAAAAATTGTTAAAATGAATATTGGGTCCACTTTTTGAAACCGGCTAATGCAAGTTGCAGTCCAATTCAATCGGCTGCCATGTTAACTGCCACGAATGGATCTCTCATTTCTATGTCACGTAATCGCCACATCAAGTGTAAAAGACTGCAACCATTCTTTGTTTATCTTTGCTTTCTTTCCCCCGCCACCATAAGCATCAACTTTCTGGCCACCATTACAACCACTTTAACCCACTAAACCACCATGACAGCCATTTAAGCTTCCATTTGCCATGTAAATGGTGCATAGCTAGAGTTAAAATCAATATATAAATTAATGGTGTGTCGGTGCATAGCAAGCTAGGCATCAAACTATTTAGCTGTCCTCCTCTCTACGCTTGTTCAACTACACGATTGTTACATACCAAAAAGAGACAACAAAATACAAACTAAACTCACTAATCATAACAAATCGCATATTAATTTGTACGTATTGGGCACATATTCACTAATATTGCACACATGGATAACGCTTACAAATTTTATATGATAATTAACTCACAATAGGATTTAGGTCATTAATTGATGTATATATATATAAGTACGCATGAAAATAATCAATTTCAAATGGTCCAATACAATAACGTTGTACCGATCAATTATAGGATTCTAAAACATCATAAATACATGTGTAATAACGCATTCTCGACAAGTTTTCACATCTACTGAAGTCTATATATATCAAATAATTAGTTGCTTCATATATTGATGTGTACGTACGTACAATATATATCATTTTTGTTAACACTCTTAATAATATATAACCATATATATATATTGCTTGTCGATTATTACAAAAACTTTATGATTTCTGTATCTATATGATAGACCTATATAAAACTTAATTAGCAGGTGCCACGTGTCTTAGCTCTCACCTTCCTTCTTCTTTCTTTACAATCTCCCATAATTTATCATCTTGGTCTTATCTTACCCACGTTGACCTGTACACCCTTCATTACACATTGCACGTGAGGGCTAAATTCGTCATTTCACACTCTCCACCATTACCACTATATCTTACCCCTCACCCCCCTTTCACTCTCTTCATTCCCACTCCAAACTTGCCATCCTCACTCTCAACCCAAAAACGTCTCGTTTAACACAACAAAAAACTAGAAACTTAAACAAATAAGTACACATTACGTTGTCGGGAAAAAAAAAATTAAAGTAGTGAAGATGACTACCTTCTTATGGTGGATCACATTAGTGTTGGCGTTCACTGTCAGTACAACAACGGTGAACGCCTGTCCACCCTCAGATATGGCAGCTTTGTTATCATTCAAAGCTGCCCTAAACGAGCCTTATTTAGGCATATTTAACTCGTGGACGGGCACTGACTGTTGCAACAAATGGTACGGCATTACTTGCGACCCCTCCACTAAACGGGTCGCAGACATTGCCTTACGCGGAGAATCTGAAGATCCGATTTTCCAAAAAGCAAAAAGAACCGGTTACATGACTGGTTCAGTCTCTCCATCTATTTGCAACTTAGGAAGGCTTGCAAATATAATAGTAGCGGACTGGAAGGGCATTACGGGTACTATACCTAAATGTATAACTACCCTGCCCTTCCTCCGCCACCTAGATCTTGTCGGAAACAAAATTTCCGGCGAGATCCCATTAGATATAGGAAAACTATCTCAGTTAACCGTTCTCAACCTAGCAGACAACCAAATCACCGGCCCAATACCAGCATCCGTAGCAAATCTATCTTCACTAATGCATTTAGACTTACGTAACAACATGATTTCGGGCCAATTACCTTCAGGAATAGGCAAATTACGCATGCTAAGCCGCGCATTGCTCTCAGGAAACCGCATTTCAGGCCAAATTCCCAGAACAGTAGCTCATATATATCGATTATCTGATCTAGACTTGTCTTTGAACCGCATATCGGGCCCAATACCCGACTCATTAGGCAAAATGGCGGTCCTAGCTACATTAAATCTAGACGGAAACATGATATCTGGTGAATTGCCACCATCATTGATAAATTCCGGAATCAGCATTTTGAATTTGAGTAGAAATGCGATACAAGGAATGATTCCGGATGTCTTTGGGCCGAAATCGTATTTTATGGTAATGGATTTAAGTTATAATAATTTGAAAGGTGTGATACCCAAATCGATAACGACAGCGAGTTATATAGGGCATTTGGATATAAGTCATAATCATATGTGTGGTGCGATTCCTGCTGGGTCGTGGTTTGATCATCTTGAAGCGTCGTCGTTTAGTTATAATGATTGTTTGTGTGGGAAGCCACTTAAAGCTTGTTCTTAATTAATTAATTAGTTTTTGATTAATTAATGCTAATGTTAATTACTTGTTGCGGTTTCCATTTATGGAATGATAATGTAAGTGTAAAATGATGTCGTTTTACTTGTGAAGGTGTAATGATAATAATGGTGGAGTAAATTTTCGTCGGTGGAGGTAAAAAGCAAGGAAATATATATTATATATAGTGGCCAGTGGGGACTTGATGTTCACGGTAATAACGTGTGCATTGTTTTATGTAATGGTATAATATGTTTGGTTTTTTCTTTAAATGGAAAGTTTAGATGCAGTAACTTTTTATTGCAGGTGTCTTAATGTCTAAACTTATATATGGAGTAATATAAATATAATGTTTATAAATACGACATTGGTGGTACTACTTGCGCTAATATCTATTGGCTTTGCTGCTTGTTTCTACATTCTTTTAATATGTTATATGTATTATGTATAACATGTACTCGGAAAGTGTGAATCCTTGGTTTTGTAAACTTTTCTTCTCTCAAATGTCTAATTGTAGCGATGAGGTTTTGATTTTGGGTTTTTCTAACCCGTGACATATATTTAAAAACATTAAATAAATTAAATTTTTTTATAGGCGTTAATGAAATATAAAATTTATCATTTTAAGATGAAAATTTTCATATTTTAAAAAATATCGATTTTACTTAATGTGTTAAAGTATGCGCCTTGTGGACACATGTTAAAAAAACTCTTTGATCTAATAGTTTAAGAGGGAAGTGTCAAGTGTCTATTTGATAAGGGTTAGTTTAGTTTAACTTGTATTATAAGCCTTTCTCAATTTATTTATTACTCCATCATCTATCAATAATATTGTTATTTTATTCTCACTTTCTCATCAACATCACTACCTTTATTTTTTATTTTTTATTTTTTATTTTATCTCCAACCCATCACTTTAAAATTATATCACACATTTATTTAATTTTACATTTTTTAACACTTCATTATGCACTACAATACTCAATCAAAATTTTCAAAAAATAAAGAAAAAGAACCTACTTCTTTCATCACTGGCCTCGTTGAAGATCTTCAGCATTCACCCCACCACCGATCCAACACCTACACGCCCCAACCCATCACTAATGCCTAGGTGATCACCCCCTCTCTATCACCGACCATTTGCAGATGGTCTAAGTGGAGTTGCTGCTATTCGTATCCAAATTATCCAATTGAAAGCATTCGGTCGTTTGGAAGTTGGTTTGATTTCTATTCTTTGATGTTAAATATACCCTTCCAATTTAGTTTTTATCTTGATATATTATGGACTTATTTTAGTAAGAGGAAAAAAAGACAAATCTTTTTATTATGATACGTTTTCATTTTATCTAAAATAGCAACATCATCCATCATTTTTTTTAACGGTAAATTTGGGATCAGCGGAAACGCAATTATTTATGGGAAAACCTCTGTCTCCAGCCCGAAGATCATTTTACTCACATCTGGATTTGAACTCAAGATCTTAAAGTCTCGAGTTCTCCCAAATACCAATCCATCTATTGATAAGTCCTTGATAAGTCAATTTGAAAAGGTTCCCGATTCGCATCTCAGTAAGTCCTCGGTTCCCTTAAATATAATATCTTCCAGATTTCACCGTATTGATTTTAGTAAGGATTTTTCTAATGATAGCCCAAGGGCTGTTAATAATATGCATAAAAAAAATTATATTTTTTATATAAAAAGCTTACCCCTGAATTTTATGATAAAAGTACACATTTTTTATCCACACTAATGACAACTCATAAGACTGTCATTAACAAAATCCTTTTAGTAATGTAGTTAAATGTATTGGGGCTTTAATGTTTGGGTTATTTGGATTGATATTGTATGTGGCTTTTTGGTGTATTTGTATTTTTGGGGTTCTAACACCTTGCTAGATTAATAATAAGAATATTGTTGGCGTTTAAAAAGGTGGTATATTTAATGTATCAGAGAATTTATCTACTATCCTTATTAAACATTTATCGTTTTTTATAAAAAGTTTAAAAGTTAAGAAAATATATAAGCACTAGATAGCGGTTGTAAAACTTATGGAACAATAATATAAAGACTTTCATGTTATGGTGAGTTTGCTCTTGGAACAAAGGAAATGAAAAACATACTTTATAAATATCGAAGAAAATGTAAGACTTGAATAATAAATTTAGAAGTCTAATAATTGAACCAGTTCATTTTGTACGAGAAGTCGTCTCAGGTATATAGTATACGCAAGGAAACAACAAAAACTACAATGAACTATTAGAAGACGTTACATTGAACGGATACAAGGCTAAATTGGGATTGTTGAAAAGTTTAATTAATACTCCGTGTGCATTAAAAAGAAATGAGATGTATTATTTACATATCTTTTTTTACAAGTAACTTTCGAATAGAAACATATCCCTCACTGTTAAATGATAAGGTCTTAACTTGACAGCGGATAGTCGGTTGTCTAAACCGCATCCTATTAGTTAAATATCTAAGCTCAAAAACTAAAACACTTTTCAAAACCGTCATTTTACTTACCGAGATCTTGTTGGGTTAGGGGACACAGGCTCTCCTAAACTGGCCCAATTCATGTTGGTAATATTCAAAACCCAACCCGATGTCCCGATCCACATTGATAATAGTCATAAGTCATAACTCATAATACTCCAAAAGTCCAAAGTCAAAACCCAACCCTGTTCTAGAATAACTTGTTTTTGAACACTCTATTTTAATATTAGTCCCATAGTTGTCGATCAGTTGTTTTTGACTCGACTTAAAAATCTGATTTTTTAACCTGTGATTCGAAACGTGACTCGAATCGTAAAAGTTGAGATATTATATAATATATAATTTTTATAATAATATACAAGTATTTATTATAGAAATATAATATTATATATTTATATATTAAGCTAAATATAAAAGAATACTATTGAAATAAAATCAAAATTTAAAAACATATAAAAAAAACTATGTTTAAAAAATAAAAAATTATTATTTTTGACTCGTGACTCGGAACATGACTCGTATCGATTCGAAACGTGAGTCGCATCGACTCGGACGAGTCTGGAGCAAAGTCGAGTCATCCATCGAGTCGCCTCATTTTCACTTTGTTTTGACCCGACTCGTACGGGTCGACTTGTGACTTATACGAGTTTGACAACTACGATTGGTCTTACCATGATCAATCATATAAAATAGATTTCAACTAGAAATCATCAACAAGAGTCGCTAAAAAAAACTAACATGTCAAGTAAACGAACTACAATAGGAAAAAGTTTAGAAAGATATACTTAAATAATTTGTGCTATTAGTTTTCACTAGAAAAAGTAATCATGCTATACATGATAGTGTAGATAGCGATAATAGATGCTAGCATATTATTTTTATAGTATATAGTCGAATATGGTTGTCTTTATTTTTATATTATTTATTACAATCTATATGTGTATGTAAATGTTTTTGAATATGAATATTATGTTAAATAAAACTTTAAATTAAATTTGTTGGTTGCAAAACTGTATGTATATTCAATTTTATTTTGTGATTTAACATTTATTGGATTATAACTTGTTTCGGTAATTACTATTTGCTAGATTTAGGCCCGTGTCAATATACGGGTTATGTGTATATTTTTCACAATTGGTAATGTTAATAGGTGTACTTTTTTATATTTATATTATGATTTGAATTATATGTCATCTTAGATTATATGAGTGAGAATGTAACTAAATATTGTAAAAATCATGTGTCTCGTATAATTCGCATGTGTCTTAAAAAATGGTGAATGTTGAATGTATGAAAAATGTTTTCGAAAGTTATCAAGCTTATATTGATTTCTTAATTGCAGTACTATTTTTTTTTAATAAATAAATTTATGGACTCATTTTAAACTTTTTTCATAAACATCTTTTGTATTTGTAAATTTAACTTGGAATAATTTCTCTTTAAGCAAGTTTAATACATGAAAAAAAGTGGTGGATACATTGTGAAAGTTAAAAAGTGATTTAATTTATTTAGAAACAAATATACAAATACACATTTAAGTTTGAAAATATTTCAAATCAATTTAGCAAAGTTTTAAAATACAGTAACTCAATCTATATTAATATTTCTCATTGAATATAGTAATCAAAAAATCTACTCACTTTAAATTATATAATGTTAGCGCAAATAAAACAAAAGATATAAAGTTTATTTTAATTTTTAAATTTTAAAAAGAAAGAAAGATACTAAGTTTATTTTATTTGTAATAAGTTAAAGGTTAAAAGAATGAATTTTAACATATACAAAATGAGGTTTATACATCTTTGAATATTCTATTAACTATAATTTATTCTATTTCCTTAGAATGTTAGTAAGTTTTGTAATTATAATGATAATAATATCTAAACCCTAAGTTCTAAAATTTTCATTATCACCCTATAATATTCATCCGAAATTATGCTCGTAATAATTAAGTTAGTTACATGACAACATCTTTGGTACTAATTTTTGTTATTATTATAAGTAAATCTATAAAATATTTATTTTGGAAAAAAGCCCAACAGAAGCCCATTTGTTTGGTTTTTAGCATAAGATTAATTACATTTTTTATTCTAATTTAATAGATTTAATTTAGATTTATAGAATAAGATTATGACATAAACAAAGACCAATTAGAGTCATATGATTGGTCAATAAGTCATTAGAATTAGAGAGTTTTTTATTCTAATTTAATAGATTTAACTTAGATTTTTAGAATAAGATTATTACATAAACAAATACCAATTTAGGGAAATAGAGTTCTATGATTGGTCAATAAGTAATTAGAACAACTCATTTTTAGTGTATATATAAAGATGTTTAAGGGTAAATTGGTAATTTTGATGTACTAAAAAAATTAAAATTTAAAACACATTTCATATGCTTTATAAAAAAACTAGAAATGTACCTGCGCGATACGCAGTGGTGGATGATTTTTCAAAAAATTTAAATTATAATGTATATGACATTCGTAAACTTCATTCAGTACATGCATCAAAAGGTGATGGTGGCTGGCAACCGATTTCGCCAACCGTCGGTTCCAGATTGCATAACACACGGGTATATAAAAAATGTGTTTGTTATTGTTGCTAGAATATTTAAAATTG
>JAOEHQ010034731.1:0-12899 GCA_025447715.1 Asclepias incarnata | reverse complement strand
ACTGATGGAAGGATATTTACGCCTATTCCTTCTGCGAATGCTGCTCAGTTAGGGTTTGTTGGAGAAATTTCAAGTGTGGACATGTCGGTGTTAAGGCCGTTGATTAATGACAATTTGATCCCGGTCATTGCTTCAGTGGCTGCAGATGGGATGGGGCAATCGTATAATATAAATTCTGATACGGCTACAGGGGAGCTGGCTGCGGCTTTAGGGGCGGAGAAGTTGCTTTTGTTGACGGGTGTGGCTGGGATTCTTGAGAATAAAGAGGATCCCAATAGTTTATTGAAGGATTTAAATGTGAAAGGAATTAAGAAAATGATGGGGGATGGGAAGATTGCTGGTGGGATGATTCCGAAGGTGAATTGTTGTGGGAAATCATTGGCTCAAGGGGTTAAGTCTGCGAGTATTATTGATGGACGATTGGAACACTCTTTGCTTTTGGAGATTCTTACAGATGAAGGGGATGGAACGATGATTACCGGGTAAGATTTAGTTTTTTGTTTTTGTTGATGTTTACCGCAGCTCTTTCTTCATTGTGTGCATACAATCTATTTTTTTAGTTTGTTTGCAGTGATATTGTCAAAAGTGGCACACAATCTGATTCGAATATATTTATTTGCAGTGATGTTCTTGCAGTATACACACGCTTCATGTGGAAATAGATGACGACACAGAGAATAATGAGGCAGCTACACCCACTGAGGTAATTTTGCACGTAATTGTTTACATGAGTGTTTCCTTATGGATTAACATACAAACAAGGTTTCATGTTTAAATAGTAATCATATTTGACATAAACTAAAATGCATCTAACTCCAGGAATCTTTGGAAGTAGATTAAAATTGTCGTGACCCTTTGCTTCTTGGAAATTTAGTATTTTTCAGGTGAAAGAAGACAACGTGAAGGGTTTTGATGCACTTCCACATGTGAGATGTCTTAATGAGTTTTAAAAGGACGAACTTAAAGGGAAAGTGGTCATCGTCAGGTTGGAGAAAAGCAGGACCAACATGCTCAAATATTTGTTACCGCTGTTTCGACCATTAAGTACTTGCACGAATCTGGTGCAAAGTTGGTTTTAGTCAGTAGTTTCGTCCCTGAAAACCGATTCAAAGCTTCATTCGGTAGATTCTGTTTCAGGTATGCGGTATGCCACTGCTATTTGGGCTTTGCATGATTATATATGGTATTATTATTTTTGTTTAACGAAGATGATAATGTATATGTTTCCAGGTGGTGGTTTACTTTATATGTTTTATGCCAATGTCAATTTTGTTAAGTACTAATCTGTTTTTGACTGATACAGTGATACCCATTTGATAACAATGGCTTATAATGCTTAAAGGTTTCAATATTATATGTTTTATGTGAAGTAAAAATTAGATCAATGTTGTTTTTCACTGATACCCATTTGATAAAAATGGCTTATAATGTTTAAAGTTTCAATCTTTATATGTTTTATGTGAAGTAATAATTACTAATTAGATCAATATTGTTTTCCACTGATACCCATTTGCTAAAAGTTGTTTATAATGCATAAAAGTTTGTTACTTTGTTAATTTTATTCAGTTTTAATGCTAAAACGTAAGACCCTTTTTTTATTAGTACGTTACTATTGTATTCCTCAAACTTTCTTACCATATATTTGCAGGTACCCGTATGAAGCTATTAATGTAGTAACATCAGATGGATATGTTCTTCTTTTGGAAAGAATTCCAAGGTAGAAAACTAGACATATATTCTAAATGTTATGGTTTCTTTAGATTTTCCACAAAGTTTCTTTGATTAATAATTATGCTGAATCCTTTATGCAGACGCGATTCAAAAAAGGCTGTTTATCTGCAACATGGCGTTTTTGATTCATCTATGTGGTTAGTTAAATTTTATGAAATTTTTTCACAGTAAATGACTTTAAACATATACATCTATCTATATATGATATACATTATTTTCATTATACTGCTGATTAATCTAAGTTCATCTGTAAATCTTTTGCAGCTGGGTATCAAATGGCATTGTTGGCTCTCCAGCTTTCGCAGCTTATGATCACGGTATGTGATATTAGCTAGACTTTCACAATCTTAATATTTCTAGTTCTACAGTTTATTAAACATAGAAATATTGATAATAATCTTCTTCTCTCTTTAAGGATACGACGTTTTTCTTGGTAACTTTCGTGGCCTTGTTTCCAGAGAACACGTTAACAAAAACATTTCTTCGCGACAGTAAGTTTTTATTACTCCAATACACAATAATCCGTGATAAACTACTCCAGATATAACGATCACATATTATTGCAAAAATGCTAAAAATATTACATCATTATATATATAGGTATTGGCGTTACTCAATCAATGAACATGGAACCCAAGACTTACCAGCATTAATCGAAAAGATAAACCAAGTGAAGACTTTAGAGTTAAAATCGTCAACTCAAAGTAACACAAACAAAGAAACAAACACTGACCAACCATATAAACTATGTGCCATTTGCCACAGTTTAGGAGGAGCTGCACTTCTTATGTACATTGTAACCCGTCGAGTTGAAAAAATCCCTCACAGGTTATCAAGATTAATCTGTTTATCCCCTGCCGGATTTCATCACGATTCACCTTTTTTCTTCACAGTAATCGAGTACACATGCCTTTGGTTAGCTCCTATTTTGGCCCCAATCTTCCCTGGCTTGTACATACCCACAAGGTTTTTTAGGATGTTGGTCAATAAGTTGGCCCGTGATCTTCAAAACTATCCTGCCGTTGGTGGGCTAGTCCAAACCATTATGGGTTATGTGGTTGGTGGTGATAGTTCAAATTGGATAGGTGTGATGGGGCTGCCTCATTATAACATGAATGATATGCCAGGAGTTTCATTTCGGGTGGCATGGCATTTGGCTCAAATAAAACATGCAAGAAAATTTGTGATGTTTGATTATGGGAGTCGCAAAGCTAACACACAAGTTTATGGTACACCAGAGCCGTTAGATTTAGGGGAACGGTATAGTCTTATTGATATACCAGTGGATCTCGTTGCAGGAATGAAAGATAAGGTGATCCTTCCGTCGATGATTAGAAAACATTATACGTTGATGAGAGATGGAGGTGTGAGGGCATCTTATAAAGAATTCGAGTATGCTCATTTGGATTTCACATTTTCTCATCGTGAAGAGCTTTTGGAATACGTTATGTCACGTTTGCTACTCGTGGAATCGAAGCATAGGTCCATGAATCTGAAGAAGAAAGATGAAATCTTAGCAGTAAAGTGATAGAATTTAGCTAGCAATTTTGTGATTTTGGCTCATTTTCTTGCATATGTTGTATGAAATAATGCATAATAATATTTAGCTAAGTCATAACTCTGATATAACTATAAGTTACAAATGGTTTGTAAATATATTTATGTATACATCTATATCTATGTTATAACTTTCTTCATCTGCATTATTAAAAAGATGGAGTGTTTTATAGGATATATTAGGATTCTATCTTAAAACCATATGACGATAGAAGGAATTACCCGAAAATTTATATACACGTTTAAAGTTTTTTACATGTTTTGAATTTTTAAGAACTATGAATTTACGTTCTACCGTTTCTATTTACTCCCAGAATTTACTCCCTACCAATCATATCACCAAATTCTCAATTTTTTATTTCTACATCATCACCATATATTTATCATTTTTATTTAAACCTAAATAAAATAAAACTAAAACCCAATTTTTTTTTTCTTTTGGCCCCACCTCTGCCACATTTTGGAATCTTTTCACGCATAACACCACGTTCTCAAGAGGCCATGACTCCCAGAACGCGCCCAGAACGAGGCCGTGACATCGGCGTTCTGGGGAGAATTTGAGAACGAAGTCAGAACGAGAAGATGGTAATATTGGTGTCTTGAGAACGAGCAGAATGTGGTTGAGAACGAGCCGATGGGAGTGCCCTAGAGGGAATTCCCATAATCCATATATAAAAGCCTGTAAAACATTTGCCCATTCAGCCCAAAATATAACACTGGCCCATTATTATTATCCAGCTCTATAGTGAGATCAAACCCCAAAATAGTCACCGGAGCTGAGCAAGAAAAAAATGGTAAGATCGACGGCATGGGGATACGTCAGAATCATGGCTGGCACAATCATCGGCGGCGGTGCTGGCTTTTACATCATGCACCGCCTTGAAATCAACTACAAAGTAAACTATCACTTTTTCTTTCTTTCTTTCTTTCTTTTTTTTTTAATTTTTAGTTGTTTTTTTTTCTTCTAATTATATGTTATTTGAGTTTTTTTTATATATTTATTTTAATAAAGTATCTATATTATATGATTTGTTTGTATTTTTTTTTATTTAGGAGAAATGGGATGAAAGATTGAGGAATTATGAACAAGAATTGAACAAAAAGAAGGAACAGAAATCAAAAGAATTTGGACAAGAAACCCTTTAATGTTTGTTACTTTATATTCTCCCTTTGTATTTTAATTTAATTTTGTCAAACATTTTTCTTTCTTGGGTTTTAATTATAATTTTGGAACAACTAGATATTGACTCTTAATGTAAGCATTAATGTATTTCTTTTGTAAAATGGATGAGGTTTTTCTTGTTCAGGTTACTCGGGGGAGACGAGTCTTTGACTTAAATATTATTTGCTACTATCGTACATGGCTACAATTTTATATCAAGTTTCGGGTTCTTCTATGTTCATCTTGTATAGTTTTAACTTTTGTTGCTAGCTTAACAATTATGCAGTATCTCATTTGTTCTCTATCGTACATGCCTAGAATTAGGAATATGGTATCTTACTATTAAAGAGTGGCGATCTCTATGGTTAGGAGAATGTACATAATTTTCATCTCATTTCTTAGGTTCATACACTACACAAGTCCTTAGTCGATAAGTATCCCACTATTTAACACCAACTAATATGTCATTGATGATGTGAAATGAATATAGGCTTATTACGTACGACTATCAACACGAATATGGCATGGATGATTTGAAAGTGGACTCGGGGGAGATATTGTAGGCAAAGGAAGCAAACCATAGGATTAAAAATGAACTTGACCACCACTAACTTGAAAATGTGAGAATTGTTTAAGATAGTTTCTGTATAGTCTCAGGGATTGAATTACAATATGCAAAAACTAATTTTATTCCCCATGCCGGTGACCATTGTTTGAAGTATTTAAATAGCTTGACAAAATCTTAGCATGACTCAAAACAAAGTTGTAGTTATCAAATAAGGGTATAAAAGTATTTGTTCTGCTTTGCTTGTCAACATGGTGTCAATTACAATCACATTGTCTAGTTCAAGAGATGATTCTTCAAAGGCAACAAATGCCATATGGATTGACTAGTCGTCGTTATGAGGGGTGTAGTACATCCGTACACACGTGACATGAGAGTAATTATATCTCTTGGTTTAATCTTCCTGGGCCCATCACATATATGTCCTTGGTTCGAAAAAGGAGGTGTGGAAAACCATAAAATCACTAGCATGTTCTTAATTCGGAAGTCCACTATAACTCTTGGAACTGAACCAACGTACCAAGTCTAATGGATCGTTAAAGGAGACCCAAGCGTCATCATCGCAAGTCAAAGCTGGAAGGGGGTTGGTGAATGTCTCAGTTTTTAGGGCCTGATGCTTTACGCATCATAGTAGTTTTAATTTGGGCAGTTGATATTGCACTCTCCTGTTCCTGGGGAAGGATTGATGAGGCACCATAGCTTTTGATTCTTATTAGTTTTTTTTTTAGAGTTTATTTGGGCACTTGATATTGCACTCCCCGGTCGTTGGTGGTGGTTATAATCTTGTTATAATACATTTCCCTTATGAGTTTAATTGGTATAGTTTTATGTCTCATATGATTACTTCTAAAATATGTCTTATGTTTATTGAACAGGAAAACCAGTTGGTTCGTTAGTGGTAATGCTCTACATGTAAACATATTATCATCATATGATTATAAGATACGACAAGAAGATTCTGGTAAACATTTGATTGATGCTAATAACATTTGTCATGTGTATTTTGTTTCTTTTTTGTTGCATACATCGATTAATTGGGTTTATCTCAATGCTGCGAATCAGTCATAATACGATAAGTGAGTTAATATCAGAATACATGTTCGGGTAAGAAGTAGTCGACAGTACGACTGTACGAGATCCACTTGATTTAATGGTTCATCAAATATAATCAAGAGGTGATGTTACCACTTCATATCACAAAGTTCTTTGATCAAATGAGTTTCATGCATTCTGACGTTACTAGTTTATTTCACCAAGTTTTTTAATCACGCGAGATTCATGTGTTCACCTGCTCAATTTAGCTAGAGCTTGTATGTGTATGTTAAGACACATTCTATGGATTATTTTAACTTTTAAGCAATATCAAAGATGTATAACACATTCACGAAATATTCAAGATCCCACATCAAGATGGAATTCACAAAATCTCAATTTAGCTAGTGGAAAAATGCTTAACCTGGTTCGAGTTTTGTGGTGTCGGACCTCGTGGATTAGTTCCGTGTCGGTCTCCTTAACCCTTGAGGAGAGCTTCATCTGGTTTGAGTTGGTGTGGTTGTGGACTCGAACCTCTTGGATTAGTTGGCGAAAGTATGTACACCACGATTACAAAAAAAAAAAAAAAAAGAAGAGATGCTAATTGGTTGGTGTTCATTAACGTTTCTAAATCCTTAAAGAAGAAATCATCCAAATCAAGTGTACATTAGAAAAGGGAAAATATAAGACTATGAAACATGCCACAAGAGCATTTACATATGAAATTCTTTTGTATTACGACAGAAAAAGTAAAATAGGCGGGAACTTGAGAAATGTTAAGGCAATGGAAGTTCAAATGAAATTTTTTAATCAAACCAAAGAATATGAAAAGTTCAAAATACATAAATGGAACAAAGGACTCTCCCATTAAACAAATTTAGAGTTTTTCCAACCAATAATTTATGTACATCACCAAACTTTGTTATACACAATTTAAGTTGGATGTTATAAAGTATTTAAAATACAATACGCTATACAAGTCTATATATGACGTTATATGACTAAGTTTGATGGTGTACAACTGTACATATTCCCTTTAATGGCAAGGTTCAAGATTTCTTATACGGAGTATCAACTTGCAAGAGGTGTACATGTAATCCATTGGTATATTAAATTCAGGTGCCTTTATTTTTTTTAATTTTTTTTAACAATACAAGAATTGACAACATCCTCTGAAATTGATATGCCCACCCGAGTTCGAATCCTGGTAACAATTCAACAACAAAGGTTCAAGCACAAATTGGGGCAAGTTTTTCAGGCTAGGATAGTGAAGCATCTGATCAAGATAAAGTTCATCTTAAGAGCACTTGATATGGGAGTTGAAGTAGATCAGTGTGAGGTTAAGTGGGAATAGGGTCGGTAGGCATACCACGCCACCCTTGGCCAACTTGTTTCAGAGTGATGCCTTAAGGCTAGAAACGTCTATCAGCTTCAACTCGCACCAAAACTTTAATTTTAAAGTGGTAGGAAAAGTGGTCAAGGTCTCCATGGACTATTAACATGGGAAATCTTATAGTGAAGGTTCGTTCATCCACTTGTGATGTTCTAAGTAAGTTTTGGGTTAAATGTACGAGTTAACCATACAAAACTCTTATTGTTTTATTCCAAATTTAGTTTAAATTAGTAGTTTTAGTGTTGAAACCGAATCATTATTTAAAGTTTTTAATTAGTTCGTGGTTTTTATGAAGGACGTACTTAATGATGTTAAATACTTATATAGATGTCTAGTATGCATGCTGAATATCACCTCATCAAAGATGTAAGCTACACTTTATGACTAAATTAAATCAAGTCACATGGACCCTTGTTCAGTTGTTCTGGTATATTATCATGATCATGTCGAGGAGTGATTATTACTAGTCGTAGTTATCATATATGGTCTTTATTTCAAAACAATATTTGTAGTCATTCACATCTCAAAAATCTATCCAAACTAAAATTTCTTTTCTCAACATTTTGTAAACGTACTACAAATGATTTAAAATTTTTAATTTTATTAGGCTAATGCTTTTCAATATGATATATAATTGATAAATTTAAGCTAAAACTTAAATAATTTTATGACATTAAACAATAGGCATTATATATGTATATCATACGCCCTTAAAAACTTTGGCAGGTGGATATAGAATAAAATAAATAAAATGTAGTATAAAATACTCCATTATAGATCCCATATTCACGCGTTCGGATGAAAATGTTTGGTTAAAGAGTGACTTGTTACACATTTGATAAGGACCATTTTTTAGAATAAAATTTTGTTACACCAATAAAAGTGGGTTACCAAACAAATTATGTTAATTATTGTAAAACTAAACAATAAACAATAAGAGAACAAAAAATGGAGAAAATTAAATATAAAAAAAAAAGGGTAAATGGGTGGGAACCCTCTAGTCCCATGTACCGTATTGGTACCATACGTTTCTACCGCATAGACTACAGCCCGGTGACTCCCCAGAGAACTAGGTGGGAGGGAATCTGCTTTAGCAAGGATTCGAACCCGCGCCTTTTAGCTGTCTAGAACTCTTTGTTAGGGGGCGGTACCACTGGGGTTTCACCCCATTGGTAAAATGGAGAAAATTAAGTTATTCTATTAATTACAAAATGAGTTATATATATAGCATGGATTATTTTCTAAGTAAACTAGTCTTCTAATATAACTCAAACATTGCCTTTAAGAGATATGAACATTCACTAATAATTATTCATAATACTACCCCCTTTGGATGTCCATTATATAAAACATTATGTCTCATTAAAACCCTACTAGATAAACTCAATGAGACAAAAATTTAGTGAAGGAAAAAAATATATACATATTTCTTTTAATAAGCTTAGGGACGTTATCTCGTTAAAAACCTTGTCAGAAAAACCAAGTGGGACAAAACCATGGTCGAAAGAAAAAGAGTGAAACGCATATTTTCTCTCCATAATGATCACATCATTTGATCTTCTTAGATCAACGCAATCCGATGTCATGAGCCTTCTCCAAATAATGAGACAATAAATGTCTTGGTAAATAAATCTTCTAAATATCATGCTTGAGTGAGATTGTTTAAAATAATACATCTTCTCTTATGAATATATATATCCAACCTATACAAAATCATACATATATCTACAAAAGCAAATAAATCTTTTCATAGGTGTTAGTAAAACATAAACACATATCATTCATACTTTAATCTTATGAAAGCATAACATATTCAGATCCGGATCTTTTTATATACATTTTCAAACAAAATCGATTTACGTTTTCCAATATATCATTTCATAAATTGTATACGAAATGAGCTATATCCGTGAGATGCGAATCAAGATTATGTCACATTGCCAGACATGCATAATATCCATATGCATCCACTATTAGATAATTTTCTCCACATATGGTCTTTGCGAAAATCATTATGTTATCAATCAAGAGTTATATCTCATACTTTCACTTTTTTTATTTAGTTTTCACACACAAACCAATTAATATATATACACCTTCAAGTGTATGGACTCGATATCTCAAACTCTTGCGTCATTTCATCTTGGCCAATTATTTATAACTTAGCTTTTTTGTACATAAATGCTTCCAAGATCCTCACCATTATTATTATTTATAATACTTGGCACTATATCATATACAATATTCTCGACGTCATTTTTATTTCTTTTGATTTCACAATTCTCAAGATATGTCATATTTTATTGAGATCTCATCATTTTTAAGTACCAAGAGTTTTTCAAGAACCTTCATAGAAAAAGGATAAATGGGTGGGAACCCTCTGATCCCATGTACCGTTGTGATACCCAGAGCGCACACCGTATTGAACTCATGCCCGGTGACTCACCATCCTAACACATGGATCATAAGATATAGTTTCTTTACTTGCCTTTGGCAAGTTTCGAACCTGTGGCCTACAGTCTTCATCTGTGGGCTCATGTGATCACATGGTGACGATACCACTCCATAGTTACTCATTAGTAATATCTTATGGGGTCTTTAATACCTCAAATTTGACCATCTTAATTCAATGTTCCTTTTGTTACAATGATTTTTGTTTGGAATAGACTAATCTTACCACATTTCAAATGTGTGTAAATTCATTATCAATCGGAGCATTAACAACTGATATATGTATATGATCTAGTCACTCTGTTTAGGTCGGTTATTACTAAATTAAATAAGTGAATTATCCCATAATCGTTGGATTCATATTCATTTTTGTGGGGATTTTTGATAATTCTACAACGAAATTTAGCACAAATAGGAACCAATCCACTCACTATAATTACTAGCGTCTTCAATAGATCCAAGAAGAAAATCCCATTCAATCAGACTAGAGATGTATATCTCTAAAACCCAGACTCATTTTAGCCTTTCACGTGAATTAAATTTCTACAAAGACACACACTTGTGATTTATGCAAGTTAATTTGAATAAACCCCCAGAAAAAGAAACATCTGTGCACACCTATAATTTATGATGTACGTTTACATTTAGTTATCAAAGTCACTAAAACCTAAAAATATTTCAAATTTACGACCTTTTTACTATATTTGGTTCCTTCAAGAAAGAGGTGTTAGCTGTGGTTGTGGTTTGTGGTGATGTTGGTGGTACCTTGAATGGTTGTAACAAACATAAGGCTCGATACTCAATCCTGACAAATATTATATGGAAGGCTAGATGTAGACATTCATATATTAATTAAATTGTAGCTTAAAATGGTGTGTTTAGTAAGAGTCTTTTAAGAGGGTTTTAGAAGATTAAAGCTAAGAACTTTTATGGTCAAGTTTCTATACAACGAAAGACTCAGTTTTAAAAAGCTCCTAAAAGCAAGCTCTAACACCAACTCCGATCATTTTTTGTCAAACATCACGTTATTCAGCATTGTATTTGGATAATATCGTTTCAAATTTTAATAGTATTTAATATAATAATAATACATTATAAATTGTTTTAAATTTTGAATTTTTAAATACATTTATTTAATACTCTAACAACATTTAATACAAAATCAATTAGTCAAACTAAATTCAAATTAACTAAAACATAAATGTGGGTGTTTAATATGTGCCCTAAGGACATAATGTACTAAATATTATTCTTGAAAAATAAAAATTATATTTTTCAAGAAGAATGGTGGGGGACACCATTGCCTCCTCTTCGGTTTCCTGTCGGTTTGCTTGCCACCGGTTTCACAAACCGAGTGTGACTATGGAGAAAGGTGACCCGTTGAATGCCTTAGGAACACCCCATTTGACCGTTTGAAGCATTGAATAAAAAAAATTAATCCTTTTATTTTTTACCTATATATACATCATATTCTTTTACCACAAATTTCACTTCCAAATTCACATATTTTATACAAATTTTTAATTTACAAGTTTTGTCTCTAACTGTACGATCACATCACTGATCCATCAATGTTAGCGTGGACTTTTGAGAAAAAAAGATGAAATAGGAGCGATATTTGGATAAACGTGTAATTTTTAAATATCTATTTGTGATTGTTTTTTTAATTGTTATATAATGTATTACTTTTTATTTTTTAATGAAATTTTATTTTTATATAAATGTTTGATATAATTAAAAATATAAAAGAACATAAATAAAAATAAAATGATGATAGTTATATAACGACACCTTATAAAAAATAATAGATTTAAAGATTGAAAATTTAAAATGACTTTAACACCATGTTATTAGGCCACTCCCTATCATGCCGCCATCTTTCCCTTATCTTTACTGCCACATCAGCTTTATCTCTTCAAGACACACCTAAGAACTACCCTCTCCTTATCATACCCTCATCATCACCTCAACTCTAATAAAAAAATATTAAAAACATACACACATACCCCACCCACATCTCGTCCAACCCCTTCCAAAATACAATGAGGAATGATGATGAAGGGCCTAAGATGACATGGTGTCTATAGTGTCATGTAGGGGTGAGCATGGGTCGGTTTGGGTCGGTTTTGGCTCAAAATCGAAACCCGAACCGATCCGTTCGGTTTTTAGAAAACCAAAACCGTTGGATTCGGTTTCGGTTCGGTTTTCCGGTTCAGTTTGGGTCGGTTTTCGATTTTAGTTTCGGTTTTCCTATTTTTTATTTTTTTTTTTACGTTTTTAGTTTATTAAGTTATAAATTTAACATTCAATTGTTAAGAAAAAAAATATATTATAAAGAAACTAAAATATAAGGATGCTTTTTATTAATAATTATATATTTTTGGTGTTAAATTGGTATATTTTTAATAAATTGAATTGATATTATTGTGCATTTTCATCTAAAAGATACAATTGATTTTGCTTTGTACACTAAAAAAGTAAAAAGTTAAAATATATTAACATACTAACTAACCCTAAGTAGTAGATATAAATATAAAATGATATAAATATAAATAATTTAAAATATATTTGGTTCGGTTCGGTTCGGTTCGGTTTTTGGGTCGTTTTTTGCATATAAAACCGAAACCCGAACCGAATTGTTTTTTAGAAAATAAAAACCAAACCAATCGGTTTTGTTCTGTTTTCGGTTTTGATGGTTTGATTTTCTCGGGTTTTTTCGGTTTTCGGTTTGGTTTTTGCTCACCTCTAGTGGCATGCAAGATGAGAGCATAATGGGCTCACGCCGACTCACATGTGAAGGTTTTTCTCGTGTCACGGCACGAGTTTTTTGACCTTTTTTGCATTCCTCGCAGTTCAAATATCAAGAGGGTCTAGGTTTTCTGTTTATAGTTTCGTTTTTCCTAGACATGTAATTATTTGTACATTTTAGTTGTTTTATAACTAGCAATTTGCTAGATATCGTATTTATTTATAATATTTTTTCCGTTAAAAAAAAATAAAAATTATGA
>JAOEHQ010034730.1:0-23824 GCA_025447715.1 Asclepias incarnata | reverse complement strand
CCAAAGAAATTACTCCCATTAAAAGGTGTATTTGTTAACATCATTCCTGGATGATCAGAACTTGCCAGGAATAACGGATCATTAGTTTGACTAGCTTGATTAACCACTGGATCAATAGTAGTCATTTTTCAAAGAAAAGCTGAATCAAACACAAATAATTTGGGGAAAACACAAAGTATTGAATCAAAAACCAGAAAAATGCCAGAAACTGGCCGGAAAATAACCGGAATCAAACCCTAAGAAGCTTGATTAAGCAGCCATGGCGAACTCCGGCGAATGAATAGCCGGAAATCTGGAAGAAATGGATTCCTTGTGCTCTGATACCATATGAAATTTTGTTATTGCGGAATGAAAAAGAGAAATTTTACAAATTATTTTGATTGATTAATTAGAAATGTTTACAACGGATATATATATATACAAAATCTGTTAACCGCTCCTAACTATCGCCCTAACAAACTTTTAAAACAGATTAGTGAATATATACATTTCTAGTCCCTAAAGTTTCAACTTGTCTACAAAACCATCCTAAACTATATTTCATATAGTGTACCGAGGTAAGTGCACCTGAACGTATACCACCACATGGAGTCAATTAAATCCGGATTGAAACGAAGATAAAACCCGTGCCAATTTTTTGTTAGACTCCCCCATAATGGAGCCCTGCATAAGTAATGACAGGTGGCACTTGATTTATAACCAAGCGGTTAACGAACATGAATGAACCTATTTCTTCACAAACAAATATGGTTCGTTCGATATCCATGCTTGTTATCTATTGAATTAAAAACTTAAACCTAAAAGAATGAACGCAAACATGAAAGTTGGTACATTTAAGAGTTTGTACGTTTATTCAGCTAAACTCAAATAAATGAACATTAATAAGCTTAATTAATACTCGTTTAGTGTATCTACAACTCTAAGCGAACTTGTTTTTGTAAAATATTATACACACAAAAGATGTTATTTTTTTGGTTAAACATGGATTTACACGCCGTAATTAAGGTCTTGATCATTTTTAACTTTTCAAGCTTACCAACGTTGACCTGAACAAAAGGCTTATTACATGCCGTTGTGTTTTGACTTTAACAACTTTAGATCTAGAGTTTTGACTTTAACGGGTTTAGATAACATGAGTACCCAATTTTTGTTAAATATATATCAATTTAGCCATGTTTTTTTGATTTTACACAAAATATGCAACAAAATCGCAATTAGATAAAAATCGCAATAAGAAACCAAAATCGCAACAAAAAATCGTAAAATAGCAATTATATTTAACAAAATGGCAATTAAATTTATATAACCGCAACTGGATTTATAAAATCGCAACTACATTTATAAAGTCGCAACAAGATTATAAAATCTCAACAGCTTTAACAAAGTCAAAATCACATTAAAAAGTTAAATTGTGATTTTATAAATCTAATTGCGATTTTGTTAAATCTAATTCTGATTTTGTTAACTCTAATTGCAATTTTATATATATTATTGCCATTTTACTTTCTTATTGCGATTTTCAAAATCTAATTGCGATTTTGTTGGTACTTTATGAAAATAAAAAAAACTTGACTAAATTGATATATATTTAACAAAAATTGGATACTCATGTTATTTTCTCTTTATAATATAATAAAATCTACCTACCATTCATTTAGCTACATCTTATTATTACATAAATAAAATCAAAAAAAAAATTATACCTAAAATGGCTCTTAAAATGCAACTTTGTCACCTTTGACTATATTTTAAGTCTTCTGAAATTATGGCTTGTCGCTTGCTTACTCAACCCTAATATACAACAATATGCTTTGAACAAGGTGAAATAAACAAAACTGTAAACAAAAATTAACAACAAACTTTTAGATAACCATCTTCTGTTCCCACCAGAAAAAGACGCGAGAACGGGAGAATTGCTATATTAGATAACACAGACATGTTCCTTGATTCACGATCCGTCATGTAGAGGTGTTGTGGTGTGATCCGTTGTTGCCCATCCTGTGTCACATGATATTTTCCATTAAAACCGGAGCCACTCGTAAGTTTGAGACATCACCAGTATTCCAAGGAAAGTTATACTAAGAACTCAACTAGATCATATGTACATACATAATGTATTACTTTGTATTTTCATTTAAGAGTTTTAATATATGTTATGTGAAGCGTAGATTTTTATTTAAGTTGTAATAAACTAACAAAGGAATAATGTTATTGAGCTAATGGAAATGAATCGAGTCTATAATCCTGATCATCATGCTTAACCAAGGCAAAAAACAATAGCTGTGGTTTCTTTTAACATAGAGTTTAGACAATAGCACCCTTTAGGGACCTTGAAACCCTCTTCCTTTTTCTAATCATCCAGAAAATGAAATCTTTTACTGAAGCGGTCAATTACGCACTAGATGCATACCGCTACATCAACTTTAATTGGTCATAAACTACGAATACATTTTAATCAATTTAGAAATAGGGCAAATAGTGCAGAGCAAACACACAAATGAGATGATCTCAGATGCATATGAATGTGGCATGCATATGAAAACAAGTATACAATACATCAATAAACCAAAAATTTAGAAATGTATGCTTGGCGCATCACAACAAAACGGAACAACAAAGTTTAGATCATCTTAAGCATATAGTTCTGAATTTCTGATATAATATGTTGAAAAGCAACTCCTGATTAAAATATATATGCGAATACGAATTGGCCCCTTCAATAATTATCGATAATCCATTATTCATATAAACAACTTTTCAGTTTAAGATTTTAAGTTTCATTACCATGTGCTTCCCGAAAAAAATAAAAAAGTTTCATTACTGTGGCTTTAGTTATATAAGGGCGGTGTATATGCTACGACATGAACTTCTAATGCAAGTAGCACCTGGAAAATAAGAAAGGTCACGGACACTTACCTGTTGTGTTAAGGAAGAAAGTCCAATCTTACTTCTGGATATTGAAATCACATCCTGTCCCCACACAGAGAAACCAGATACTCCATCAGTGTGACCTCTGAATAAGATTAATGGCGATGCCAAATTCCTGCAAAAACACGCATAGGAAAAATGGAAAGTGCTTAGTTTTTTGAGGCAAAAAGAAATTTATATGAAAAAATTCTTATCTAAACAATTACTTTCTGAGGTCCCAAACACGCAAAGTCTTGTCGAGTGAACTAGAAACAAGCAAGTGGTCCTCTGGAGCAGCTAACTGCAGACAGACATTGGGAGATTAGCGAGTCTTGGGAAATGAAGACACTAGCACTTTTTAAACGGGTAAACGAATGAGGTTTTCCCTGTTCGGGTTACCCGGGGAGGGCAAGTCTTTTTGACTCAGATGTATGCTGCATAACCGTGATACCCCGTGGCCATTTTCGATTCCTTACCTAGCCACCCCCAAAATTTTACACTAGCACTATTTAACCATCTTAAATGGACAAAAATATTATTAATGGAAACAGCGCAAATTCAGGTCAACTCAGTCAGGCCCATTTCATCCCCCGCCACTATCACCATCTCTACATATTATTAGTAGTGTCATTACGTTGGCAAGAAAGCCATACCTTTGTCACATATCCATCATGAGCTTGCCATGAGGTAATTAAATTACCACTCCTCATATCAAGCAATCTGCAGTGACCAGAGCTTAGTCCAGCTGCAATCCATGATGGTGGTGTCACAGCTCCAATAGCTTGTGTCTTGGTAGAACCACATGAGCATATGGATGATATTAGAGAAGGAAAACTGGATTCAGAAGAATCACTCCTCCACAGATGAAGTTTTTGACATTCATCGATGTCAATGAATCTGTATCACAAGAAAAAGAAAAACTTTTATATTATTGCTATTTGCTCCATGATGATGTAGTCAAGGTAGTCATACAGGAAGTAGAGGTTCAAGATAGGTGCGTTGCGTAACGGATCAACACGGGTTCGGGTTGACATGGGACATTTTTCAGTGTGTGTTAAAGCAGGCCAGTCGGGTTGTATTCGCCAACACTTTGTTGTCAGACTTTCTAAAAATTATAAATGATTAACATGTTAATTATGATTAGAAAAACAATATTATCTCAGTAATAATTTGAAGTATAAACTTTTGAATAAGACGATTGAGGAGATTATACGTATGTATGTATCAAAATTAGACTTTCGGCAACTTTCAACCGGAAAATAATATTTGATACATTTCGGATACAACACAACCCAAATCAGTGGCAAATCCAGGAGTCGGACTTATGTGGGTCCTTAACTTAGTTGAGGAGACAAAATGAACAAATCATACAAGTCAGATCAGTTGGGTCATTCATAGCATTTATAAAATTGATAATTTCAAAAAAACTAATAACATATATAATGTTAAAGTAGTGTAATGCCAACCTACAATGATTAGAGTTTTCTTGTTTGTTTTTGAAAGCGTAGCAATTTTTAAAACCTTAAAAGAGGGATGAAAAAAAATGTTAGCAAGGTGAATGAGGGAGTTTGACCAATAGGCTAACTCCACTTTCTTCAAAAAATTCCCAGGTGGTTCCTAATATATCTTCAAGGTGGCTCCTAATATAATTAATACATCATTTCTAATACTATCTCGAATCTAAGGTGGCTCCTTGACCCACCTAGTTATACACTAGATCCACCCATGGCTCACATCGACCCACTTACAAGTAAATGGTTAATATTGCCACCTCTACCAGGAAGCAGTGATTTACCTGAGAGAACCATTTCCAGTACCTGCCACAACCCTATTTACAGTTTCCAGGTGATGCATGCAAGTATACAAACTCCCATCATAAGCACTACTCAAAATCCCACTACCAAGTGAACTAAAATCAAGCATATTAGCTTGGTCAGAGTGTATTCTGGATAAAGAAGTCGACGAGCTCCCATATTGTGCAGAATTTCCAGAATTTTCAGCAATGACAGATATATTTTTCCCTGAATGGCTATGCCAGACATGAATTGTGCCATCACAAGAAGCAGTTCTTTCCGAGGACCCTAAGACACATATGTCATTCACAACCTGACCAATATATAAAGTAACATTAAACTTCATTCAACAGAAAACCAACAACTATTTAATAAAATAACAAACCTCTTCATGGCCATCATATCCAGATGAACAAGCAATTCTTGATAAATCCCACTTTTGGACAGATCCCTTAAATCCTTGTCCAACTCCGGCTGTAAAAAAAGTACACTCATCTTGACAAACACCAAATGATCTGAGGGCTCCATGGTGGGCCCGAACCGAGTGTATTACAGATGCACTAATTTTCCATGGAATTTCATTACTTGAAGCCCCAATCCGACCGAGATAATCAGGTCCATCCCAGCTCGGTGCAGGGCTCGGAAACCAATGCCAGGGTGGTTCCTGCTCTCTAGAAGTTGATGATGCCATATGCTTCCTATCAGAGTTAATATTGTGGCGATTTAGTCTCTTATGTGGCAAAGACTTTTTAGAATCTTTATCTATTTGTGACTGTGGTACCGACCATCCAACTCCATGAAGCAAGACTTTAGTTGGATTATGCTCAGACGTTGAGCTCTTGCTGTAACTTGCCCTTCTCGCATTTATATTGTCCACAGCACTACGAGAAGATTCCTCTGTGTATTCCCACTAAAGCATCACAAATTTAAGGAACACTAGCCTGTAAGGGGATGTTTGAATGTGCGTTTTGAAAGTGATTATGTGATATTTAATAATCATCATCAGATAATCAGTTGTAATAAAACAAGGTGGATATGCTTATGTTTTTGAAGTTGTAATAATCAGATAATCATATGTTTGACTGTTAGTTAATTTCTGAGAAAGGAAGGAATTAATATAAGAAGACCAAATAGGACATTTATGAAATAGGAGAGTAGGCTTTCATATTAGGGTAAAAGAAAGGGTATAAAGGCACTTTATACTTGCACTGAAATTTACAAAGCCAGTTTTGGAGCAACTGATTTTTTGGCTCATATATTAACCAATAATCAAAAGCACGATATGTTTACACATACACTCAAGAACTGATTCTTGTGATTTCGAGTCGCAAGATCATATAATCAGTTTTGAAACACAACTCATAACACTCCTTAAGTGAACAAAGAGACTAATTTATACATACATTCAAAAACATTAAAGATATCCCACCTTCCAATTATGATGCCATAGAAGATACTTTTCAAGAATCAACCATGTAGAACAACACTTGCGAAGTGCCTCTATTCCAAGAAGAGATGCAAAAGGTGGATACAAAAGCAACCTGTAAATAGCTCCAACAGGTAAACATTAATGCAGCAATCCAGTTTGGTTACCTCCATCATGAATAATTCCTCAGTAAAGAGTGAAAAAGAACCTACACAAGATCCATCCTGTTTTCTGTTTGCTCGTAAACGAATTTATTTTTAGTAACTTTAAGGATTCCACTACCAGGACCACTGTGACTTTCTTCAGAGAAGGCAAGTTTTTCAAAAAGTCCTTTCAGTTTAGGCATGACAAACGCTGACGTTAATTCTGGTCCAATCTGCTGGGAAATTGTAACAAGGCTTGTAGCAGCAACCTGGCAACCAAAGGGCCATATTTTGAAGAAAAACTGTTGCAAAAGTTTAAACTAAAAACTAAGAAACATTAACATATTAACACACCTGAAGTGGCGGGATTCCTAAATTGGCTGTCATGAGAAGCTGAATATACAGGCAACCTCCATCCTGGTAAGTTTCAGTAAGTGATAAATGTAATCATTATAATGCTGGCAACTTAAAGTAATATATAAAAGAGTAGATTTCATACCTCAATCAGCTCTTTGACAACCACCTGACTTGGCAATAACTCCACAATCCCATCTAATGTCATTAGACAATCCATAAGAGCCAAGGAACTCCAACTCTGCATAGGCTCGGGCCTAGTCACATTGGAGACGTCAATGCAAGCGCGTACAACATTTTTCAGTAATGGAAGAATATGTTTGACAATGAAAGTCTCTCCAAAAAGACCACCTGAATATTAAAAGTAGTTAGATTAAAGTATTAAGAAAAACGTCTCAACTTCTTATTTAATTCTTCACATATAAAAATTAGCATTACCAATTCTAACAATGACGTCGATTCCATCACTGCAAAGCCCCTTCCCGAAACATTGAATTAGAGGTAATATTGTCTGTATAAGGAGTGATGAGATAGTGAAACAGTATAGCCAGTCAACTTTGGTAATTTATAACTGACTCAGAAAATTGAGGAGCTTTGAGCTTGTTAAACCTGATAAACGGTAACTGGGACACCAAGCTCATCACTTGAGCCAATCAAAAGCACAGAAGCAGCCCCAGATGAACTTTTATGAGGAGAAACGTATAAATTTAATAGAACCATGGAATGTATATTCTCCAAGTATAACTGTTTACCAAGTTTGCTCCATAACTCACGTACAAATGAGTCTTGAAGAAGAGAGACCTTCATATGTGAATAACCTGTGGTCTGCACAAGAGTCTAACTGTAAGAAGTAGATAGAAATATGAGGTGGAAATTTTGACCCATCACTTTGGAATGGATTAACACGAAATACACCGTTATGATTTATTCTAACAGGTCAAACGGTAAAAACAAAACTAGATTAAATTAAAATGGGTCAAAAGTGGGCCAAGGTGTATTTTTAGTACATAAAACCTCCTAAATCACTTTATTCAAAAGGTTATTTTTTTAATCATATATGATGCAGAAATCAATTATAAAAATGTTATAACCCTTGGACAAAAAGTGATTTGGGTAAACCCAATCTGCCCATTTCAATCTGCAACACAATAACCTTAACCCGAGCACTCTCTAACTCAATACCTAAAGTCTAACATAAATTTTAATGCATCCAAGCAACAAACTATAGATCAAAGGTTGCAACTGGCCTGCAGAATTTTCTGAATCACAGGTAAGATCAGTGTCTTCAAAGCTTGCAGATTCAAACACTTCAAGAATTCTTTGAGCATTATATAAGCCCACTCTGCTACAGTGTCAGATAAAGGTGCGAGTAAAAGAGGTAGGCAGTGGGGTGCACACATTTCAGCAGCAAAACTTCCCATTGATTTCAAAGCTCCACATTTTGCATAACTTGCAACATAATGGAGCCTGGATTCATCTTTTGATAGAAGTTGAAGTGGGGCTAGAAACAAGTATGATGACTTCACTGTTGCAGGGAAGTAAGGAGATTCCAAAAGAGACTTGATAGACGGTCGCCTGATTATTAGAAGAAAAAAAAAACTTATAATACAGTAAAATGTATAGAAAAACACAGAATTATATATAAAAAAAAGAGAGTACCTATCCCACTCCATCTGAATGCATGCTTCAACAAGAATATTAACCTGAGGGGGGAGTTCGTGCATCAATTTGGGCAGAACACCACTGTCTAAGTAGTGGGCCAAGGACGTAGGATTAAAAAGTGGTTTCCTCAAATGTAGTTCGGCTAAGATGCACCCAATTGAAAACACGTCATTAGCCATATCTACAGATATATTTGTTAAACGAGACGCTTTCTGCCTCCATAGAAGAAAATCTTGATACCCTGAAGTGCTACTATCATCTGTCTCAATATTCTGAAGAAGAAAATTTATATCAACAATCGATGGCGACTTCAAATCTTTACCATATTCAAATGTATCAGATGCGACTTCTTCTAAACCAGAGGAATCCTTTACAAGATCATGTCTATACAAAGGACTCAAATGGGAAGCATGTTCAATGAATGTAGTTGCTTCTTCTAGTGCTTGTAAATTAGAGGTTTCATGAAGCAGATCCTCTTTACCATGAGCTTTCTTCTTTATAACACCCCAACGAGGAGGATGAGGGAGACTAAATAGCTGACGCCGCCCCACTGATTTGGCGTTTGTAGGCTCCGAAGGCGGCAACATGACATTTTTTGCAGAAATGGCTGCTTCCCCTGACATTTTGTACCCGAATATAATATCAATCCAATCATGAATTTGACATGATACACGATCACTTTCCAAAGCATCCCGATGCAATCTAATAAACTCCTCGGGGCTACCTGCCCATGAAGGTACTGCTAAATCAGACATCCCAGAATGTATAGAGCTGAATATTTGTGGATCATAATAAAACTCTGGGATGCATTCATCTGGGGTCCACTGGTAAAGCCTATACATTGTGGATGGATACTCGTTTGGTTCATAGACCGAACGGACAGCTGTGCGTAGAACACTTAACGGCAATCTTCTTGCTTTATAACTACAGACAGCTAGCTCTGAGAGGCATTCATCTGAAACATGATGTGGGATTTCTGATGTTAAATATGTAAAGTCCAACTGTTCATCGCCTTTTGCCAGACGCCACTTCGTTTTACTCAAATTTCGCCAACCCGCCTCGTTATTCTCATCTGGTTTTACACTAAAATCAATAACCCATGGCATAACCGTGTGAAAAGTGTGATCACCCCACCTCCTACCAGCTAACGTGTTTAAAAATAGCAGATACTCAAAGTTAGTCAACTCTCCACTCCACCAGCGAATAAACACAATATGCCAATCTGAAGGATTAGGTAGCTTAATATCAGCAAAGAGTTCACTTGAGTGACAACCTTCAGTGTAACAACCAATCTTTTTGGATACATTGGAATTTGATTGTAGCGTATCACCAATATGCAGCCAGCACCAGAATGAATCAGATAGTAATAAATTGGATGGACATATGCTACCATGGGAAATCCCTAATCCATGCATGTATCTTAAAGGAGAGAGTATCTGATACATTAAAAATTTAATATGCCAGTTTGACTTTAAGGCATCAGGGCTATAGTGAAGAATGTTTTCCAATGTATAAGGTGTTTTTGGTATTATTATATTTATATGGGTGGGTGATTTCATCATGCTCATAATTGGTACTATGTTTGGATGTCTTATGCAACCAGGAAAGCTAATTTCAGTAAATGACGGTACCCCGATTAAATTAAGAAAGTTTATGCTATCTCGTCCCGTGGCTTTTCCTTGTATCAGAAGAGTAAGCGAATGCAATACATGATCTTCTATACTCCCAGATAAGAAACTTGAAACCAGATCCTCAAAAGTCGGTAATGATACGGGTCCAATTTGAGAAATTGGGGCCAAGGCTGTAAGTGTCCTCATGCAAGAAAACCTTGCAGAAAAGTTACAGGTTGAATTGTTGCACCCTAATCCAGGTAAACATGAACTTCCACCGTCATTTGACAATAACTGAGGTTCATATGATTTATTATCTAATGGAGTTGGTTTGATGTCTTCTGGAAGATGCTCGTTGCTGTATAAACAAACGCATGTCCATTTACATGATAATAAACTTAACTCTATAAGGAAGAAATATAGTACCGATGATTAATAGATAAGCCTACTACATATAGGATGTATGTTTAAATCTGGATGCTCAACATCAATTATTCATGTTTCCAGGTGAATAATTTCAAAGCATCAAAAGAAAACATAGGTCAAGATTACAACTTTACAAATTTCAAATATTCAGCCACTTTTCGACCCATAGGATTTAAAAATAGATGAATGAGAACTACAAACATCAACTCATGTATGCTCAACTTGATTGCTACATTCTATGGACCTCCTTTTAAAAAGATAATAATCACTCATTTTATTAGTATTTTTATCCATTCATCCTGCATACGGGAAGAGATCCAAACCCCCGGATGGTAGTTGCTAGTATTTAGTGATACAAGATTCCTGATGACCGTATGCTACTTACTCTCCTATATTGAACTTTCACACTCCCTCTTATCCCTATATCAACCGCTCCAAATACCAAACAAAACCTTATAAAAACTTGAAAAGATAGGTTCCCTAGACACTAAACATTGGATCTTCCAATGAGTGTGGTGTACAAATACATTACTTTGAACTCTCCTAATTTCAAAACGATAAACTCTCATCCAGATATCATACCAGATGTTAGTTTTTTTTCCAAAGTAAACAGGCAAAATAAAAACTTCGAAACACTTTCAAAAATACTAGAGCATTATTTACCCATAAACTTTAACATATTAGGGCAATTGACAATCGATGATCATCTATAGCATATATAACTAAATGAACAAATTTGAATCATAGTAATATATATTAACATAGGTGAAGGATCAAGTAGGAATATAGTAAGTATCCCTCTAGTGCTATCACGTGTCCCCACCCGCAACCGCCCAAAAGGGGTCTTAAAATTAAAGCACCTGACTTTACTCTTTCGTATGCCTGCCTATCGAAGTGTCAAGGTACATGAAAGAGTAAAAAACAGGTGCATCAAGTTCATGTGCATTAACGTTAAGACCCCTTTTGGACGAGGGAAAGATACATGGCAGCACCAGATTAGATTGTTTCCTAGTTCCTACACTCGCTCGTTAAGTTCCTTCGTACCGGAACTCGACCCTATCTATATATTGGGTATAAAAAAAAAATCAAAATGTATGAATGACATATAGATAAATAGATACGTACATGTAGTTGGTAAAGCAACGGTGTTGTTGATTATTAATTCTCAAATACATCAATATGAAATGAGGTGAAGAACCCTCTTTTTCGGAACTCGAAACCTGCAACAAAACCCAACTTCACTCACATTTATTTATAATCACATACATATAAATAACTATATATATATATATATATATATATATATATATATATACAGAGAGAATACCTGAACGACGGCGTTTGAGGCGAAGGGAAGTGAGAAAGCGGCGGAGATGGCATAATTGTAAATAAGTTTGTCAGTAAAATCGGTTCGAATTTGACGTTCAAGACACTCTAAGCAAAATTCACCTTCCATTTTATATTAATTAATAAAATGATGATTTGGGGGAAACAAACATTGTGAAATTTCAAAGGGATCTTCTTGTTCCAGATCAGTTTGTTTTGTTTCCTGGAAAACAGCCTCATAAACTTAACCAGTATAACAGTTGAATGTATATTTAACGGGATAACTTATATAACAGTATATAGTATATAGTTATGTAACATTGTTCTCGCAAACGTTAAATGTGTAAAAATTAATGTGAGTGCAGCATATATAATGTTAACAGTATATAATATTTTCTCATATTTAATAAATACAGTTACACACAAATAAATAGATTACAAAAATGTCCCTCTAATTTTCAAGTTAATTATACCAAAAATTTAAACAGTCAACATCAATCAAGCCATCCCCAATAATTAAAGTTTAACATTATTATTAGCATCCCAATTCACTAAAACCAAATATGTTTCAAGTTAGCAAAAACCAAATATGTTTTAAGTTGCGTAGCACACGGCTAATAGTCTAAAAAGTTGAGGGTAATGCTATTCGGCGTCCGTAATAGTTGCGCAAAGAAGAGAGTTATATTTTTTATTTGAATTATTTTTACATTAGGTTGACTTTTTAACTTATAATAATAAATTAAAAGAAAATTTCATATATGCCATTAATAAGCTTTTAAATATCATACTTATCTAACTAAACTTTTAAATATTAAAAATGCCATTAGTAAACATGAAAAATATCAAAATTGCCCAAATAATTAGATTTAATCAAATTAAAACATTAAAATCTTTTAAAATCAAAAATAACATTTTCAATTTACAATGATACCCTCCCTTATTTAATCCCTAATTACATAACACCTATACTACTTTATAAAAATTCTAACCCTTTTCATTTTTGAAAAGTGTTGAAAAAAAGATATGCGAAATGACTCAATTGACCTTAATGAACCCCCTTTTGGAAGGAGTTATAAGAAATGACTCAATTTGCCCTTAATGAACTAATTTACACATTAAACCCTTATCATCTTGTTTACATCATAAACCCTTATCTTCTAAAATATTTTCACTGCCACTTTTTACATCAATTACATTTTACATCAACCTACACCACTCGACACCACTACCAATAGTTCCCGCCATCACCACCACACTGCCGTCGTCGCCGCATTGCGCGGGTACCATGCTAGTATATGATGATTAGTGCCAAAAGAACATGTTCTATATAGAAAACAAGGGAAATGAAAGAGCTTGATGATAGTTATTGTACATCGTAGTAGATGTGTTTATGTGTTATTACAAATTGCAAAACACGGGAAATGAAAGTGAAGGAATTTTATTGTGTGACGTGGTTATGTGATGCTTGATGATAGTAAGTGTACATCGTTGTAGATGTGTTTATGTGTTCATGTAGACATTACGTGTAATCTGACTCAGAAACTTAAGTGGACATCAAAAATATTAGAGCAGGTTGAGTTATGAAATTTCTCGGGCCAAACTTGATATTATAAACAACCACATTCTTGAGTTCGTAACCATATATAACTCTAAAGCTAAAAGAATAAATCTGTCGTTAAGGTAAATCCCGAACCCATCCAAATAATAATTGTATGCTAGTTTTTGTTGGGTATTTCCTGTTCATATCTATGAGTTCATGGAAACGATCAATCCCTTGTAATGATTACAGTAGTTGAGGAAGTAGAAATTTACGATTTATGTGATAACTAGTATACTGATGCTAATAGCTTTTAAAACCGGTAGTAATACGTTTAATTATATTAGACTTACTAAGTTATTTAATCGTTTTTAAACATAAGCTTACAAACTCCTGCAATTATTAGTATCGAGAAGTTTTCAAACTATTTTAAATAAACTCATGAATTACTTGGCTGAGCATGGAAGTAATAAACAAATTTTAGAACCACCACATTAGTTATTGATTTGAATTACTTGGCTTCATAAAACCCAGATGCTGCAACTAGTTAAAATAACTATAATGTATAACATGTTCTTTTAGCACTAATCATCATATATGTTACGTAATTAGGAATTAAATAAAAGAGGGTATAATTGTAAATTGAAAATGTTATTTTTGATTTTAAAGGAATTTTAATGTTTTATTTTGATTAAATTTAATTATTTCGGCAATTTTGATATTTTTCATGTTTACCAATGACATTTTTGATATTTAAAAGTTTAGTTGGATAAATATGATATTTAGAAGCTTACTAGTGGCATATATGAAATTTTTCAAAAAATGGTGTAAGATAATTCAATAAGCCATCAAAAAATAATATTTAAACATAAAAAGTAGAATTCTATTTTAAATAAAAAATACTTTTATAATATGCCAATTAAATAAGCCCTTGAAAAATAAATATTTAACAATACTTTTATAATTATGCCAATTTCATAGATGATGTGACAAACAGATATTGTTAAGTATTTAGCATGGGGTATTCATATCTTTATAATGATAGTTTGGACAGCAAATATAGAAGAAAACAACTATTTCTTCATATTCCATTATGAAGCTGAAACCATCCACAATTTCAATCTTTTTCTTTCTTATTTCTGCTTCTGCTCGACTACTTGACCAAACCTCCAACAATGGAGATACAGGAGTCGAATTGCACGAAAACGAACCGCCCCATATCAAAATATCCGATTTTCCACCCGGGTTTCTCTTTGGATCAGCTACTTCTGCTTACCAAGTACATTTTTGCCACTTTAACTCCCTTTCTTGGTCTTGATCACCATATATGTATATATATCTCAACAATGAACTTTTTGCAGGTTGAAGGAGCTTATCTAGAAGATGATAAATCCTTAAGCAACTGGGATGTCTTTTGTCATTCCATAGGGTTAGTATGTATACATACATATATATAATATATATTATATTTTTGTATGATTTGTTTTTATTGTTTGTGCCAAAAATTTGATTTAAATATCTAGTGATGAATTTAATGTCATTTTTGTTAGGCTGTGGTCTGAATGGAGAAAATGGAGATATTGCAGATGATCACTATCATCTATTCATGGTTCATTGTTGAATATCTATAAACTTTGTTGACTCCTTTATTTTTACTTTAAAAGGGCTGTAATATTTTATTTAAAAGGGTCCATTCCAATGATGCATGGACAAATTAAAAATGTAAAGTATGCCTTAGCGGATCTAAGCTAGAAGATACTCTCTGTAACGATACTGACGTGGAAATGTGCAAATCAGTAATGCATGTTCAAACAGTCACCCCAAAAAAAAAAGGCCTCCAAGTCTTTTTATTTTTATTATCAATAAAAAACGTGTTTATTTAACTTTTTATCTCTACAATACAGAGTGACATTGAGCTGATGCATTCCCTTGGTATAAAAGCATACCGATTTTCGATATCATGGGCTAGAATTCTTCCAAGTATTATATCCAATCTTAGTAACCCTTGATTACTTCCGGCCATTATTATCTTTTCAACTTTGCTTGCTTTGGTTTTTTGAATTGTATTTTCTTCACCAGGAGGAAGGTTCGGTGAAGTTAATCCTGCAGCCATCACGTTCTATAATAAGATCCTAGACAATCTGATCCTCAAAGGTGGTTTGAATTCATAGTTAATTACCGAATTTGATATTATTGACCAACGGTTTCAAACTAAGATACATGTATAGACAAATTTCTTTATTTTATAGAGTTTAGTTATCTAACAAAATTATGTTAACACCATATATACCACAAAATTGGATTGTATGCACTTGCTAGATTCTCATTAGATGTGTCACTGCATGTTTACATAATGTATTTTTAAGTTTTATCCAAAAGCAATACTAATACGTTTTGTAAGATTAAAGCTTGATTCACGATTCTTGATTATTTTGATACAGGACTAGAACCATTTGTGACTATTTACCATGTTGACTTTCCTCAAGAATTTGAAGACAGATACGGGTCATGGTTAAACCCTGAAATGCAGTATGTCTAAAATGTTTGATCATTTTAAATCAGTTCGTATGCTCTTTCTCAAGCTTATAAGATGTATTGTGTGTCCTACTGTCAGGGAAGAGTTTTTATATTTGGCAGAAATTTGTTTCAAGTATTTTGGGGACCGAGTGAAGCATTGGGTCACAATTAATGAAGCTAAATATGTAGCAGAAATGGCTTATGAAATAGGGGCTATTCCACCATCTCATTGTTCAGAGCCTTTCGAAAACTGTAATGATGGAGATTCTGATGTCGAGCCACTCATTGCTATACACAACATGTTGTTGGCCCATGGCAGGGCAGCCAAGCTATATCACGAATATTTTCAGGCAATGATCTAACTTAATGTCTAGCTTGAAATTTTGACCTACAACTAGTTATCTATATTTAGCAAGAGATTTAAGAATTGTTCATTTGACCTCTTGGATTTGTATGTGTAGCCTAAACAAGGGGCCTTAATCGGGCTTACTGTGCACGCTTGCATGTATGAACCACTAACTGATACTGAGCTCGATCACAGAGCTGCCAAAAGGGCATTTGCGTTCCATGCTGGCTGGTAATTTTGGTGAACGTATTCTTGTCAATGGAAAAAAAGTGAAAGAAATGGTCATCATTATTGGTTAAACTTCTTAACGTTTAACAGGGTACTTGATCCCTCAATATTTGGAGATTACCCCCAAGAAATTGAGCAATACCTTGGAAGCAGATTACCAAGTTTCTCCCTTGAAGAAAAGAACTATATGAAGAACAGCATTGATTTTATTGGCATCAACCATTATTCAAGTATATATGCCAAGGACTGTACTAATTCTAGTTGTTCTGCAACTGCGAATCGTGCAATGCAAGGTTTTGTGGATACTGTCGGAGAACGTGATGGTGTGCTGATTGGTGAACTTGTAAGAAATCAAAAAATTTGGCCTTTATATTAGATAAAGTAGAGCTGAGAAGTGATAATAACTACATTTTTGTTTATTGCTAAATCAGACCGGGGTTGAAGGATCATATGTTGTTCCTGGAGGCATGAGGGAGATTGTTAATCTGATGAAGAATCGCTACAATAACATGCCCATGTTTGTTACTGAAAATGGTAAGTGTCGCAACTTTAGAATTTAACAAATTACAGATAATTTATTGGGCTTATTTCCATCTTTGTCTCTTTCTTTTTTGCTGCATTTGCAGGGTATTCTTCACCAAATGGACAGGAGCTACAAGTTAATGAACTACTGAATGATGTCAAACGAATTGAATATCACTCCACGTACCTTGCTTCTTTAGTCCAGTCTATGAGGTTCGCTTTACAATCTTTCAATACTTCAACTTTCTATGCTAAAGATTGTAAACATCGAATGGTCTAGTCTTGGTCGTAGTGAGACACAGGACGGAAGCATGAACATTTAACCACACGCTTTAGAGGAAAATATAGCATCATTCACTCATTCAGGTCACAAAAATTACAATGTGTCATTTATATAGAGCACGACTAATTTTAGTAGGCTCGGGCAAATTTCAAAGTTATGCTTAGCGTACGGAAATGCTCTACCCAAGTGTGTAATTGAGTATTTGAGTGAGTTCTCAATTTCAAGCCATTTACTTTACACACGAAATGACGAAATAGAATAAAGATTGGGAGTTCATGGGCCCAAAAGTTTGCTCAACACAACCCTATAGGCTTCACACCTTATAACTGTTCATGGGCAAACCTGACCCTGTCTCGGGCCCATTTTTAAGACACCAAAATTTTTAAAAATTCTTTATATATTAAATATTATGTTTTATTTAAAATATTAAATTGAAAATTCCCAAATTTACGATTTTTAGATTCAAAATTTTAAAAGCCCAATTGTTTTTAAATTTTAAATAGTTCAAATGTGATGTAAGCCTTCCAACCCATTATATTTAAGGGCCATGGGACTTTTTTTTTTTACCGGTTATTCTTGGACACTTGAATCTTCAGGACCGGCCTAGTAACTGTTTCATACATGATTTAGCCAAGTTGAAAGTAGTCTTCTTGAATTTGATAGTTAAATTGTACCATTATTGGTTACAAGAAGAAATTTTTTCTGAACAACAGAGAGGGAGCAGACGTACGCGGCTATTTTACATGGTCATTGATGGATAGCTATGAATGGTTGCAAGGTTATAACGTGAGGTACGGGTTCTACTATGTGGATCATCAAACACAGATTCGGATACCAAAACTTTCTGCAAGATGGTATAAGAATTTCTTGACAGACAACAGCGATCTAATCGACAAGGAAACATCAAGAGATAATACATCATTTCACAAACATGTAAAAATGCTATCAAAAGCAGATGCATAGAAGATTTTTCGCAGGAATGTATATCTTCTGTTCATAAATCATAATTCATTTATCCTAAGAACGTATATATTATCGGTCTATGGTTCTTTCTCTGATTAATTGTCACTTTCAGTAAGTAGACCAATAATACAATTGTGCTTGGGCTTATTGCTTCATTTTGTGATCCTGTTGCTTCATTTAGTTATTTTAACCTATCGTGTATATATATATATACACGAGACGAAAATCTAATAAGTTTAATTAGTAAGTTAAATAAATAATGATATAACACTACTAAAAAACTGACTTCAACGACGGCTAAATTCGTAGGAAAACGGTATCACCGAGAAATTTCCAACAAAAATGATACGTTGCAAACCTTTAAATATATATTAATTTAACATGTAATCATTTAACATGTAATAGGACTCATCTAATCGATATGAAGTTCATAACGAAATATCAATTTTTATAATGTTTTTAAAATGTAATGTTTTGTGTATGTCCGTGTATATACACAGGGTCTAAAATCTAGTACTACATAATATATTAAAGTTTTAACTACTTAATTGAAATTTACTACATAAAACAAAGTGACAATTCTTTTGTATTTTTAGACGTCAACTTTTTTTTTATTAATAGATATAAATATTTGTTAGTTGTAATACATTTTTTTATTTTATAAAATTGTGTTAATTGTATTAGTAGATGTAGAAAAAAGAAGTTGGTTGAAAATTTAATTGTATCTCGAAGGCTACTGGTAATCACAAAAGTCATGGCACAAGTTATTTTTTCTTTATGCATTATACGATCTCTACATGAAAGTTTATTATCCTAATAAACTGGTTCAACAATAAATTCTTAAAACAAAGCTCGTAATAATAACGTTTGATTGGTAATGAGAATAAAAACCTTAAATCTCCCAAGAGTTTATTAAAAAAACTCGCAATAGCAAATGAGATAATATAAATAAAAAAAAATAGAGGAGAAGAAGGTGAAAAGTTGTGCAGGAGGGTTGTTCCTGACTATTGGCAGAATGAGCGACCATATGTGGCATTAATAAAACAGGGCTAGATTAGAGCATGCTCAAGGGCCTAAAATATCAAAAAGGGAAATTCTAAAAAAAGTTAACATTTTTACATCTTTATCTATAATTAAATTTTTTTTTTGATATAACTACTATTAACCAATCAAAATCCTTAATTTTATTAAATTATGATTTGTTTATGTCATAATTGATATTATTATTAGAAGTCCTAACAAAACTACAATAAATATATCTTCTTAAATCTTTTAAGTTATTAAATATTATTATCTATAATAAAAGAAAGTTGCTATAACTACTTATTAACCAATCAAAATCCTTAACTTTAGTAAATTATGATTTGCTTATGTCATAATTGATATTATTATTAGAAGTCCTAACAAATCTACAATAAATATATCTTCATAATTGACATTTTCGAGTATCTTTTCAGGTATACAAGAATCGCTTGCAAGCTAAGAGTTGTGATGATTATAGTTTGGACCTAAGGATCGATCGATTTGCATTCTAGATCCTTAGACTCGGGCACGATGTCTCGGATTTGTTTCTATTGCATGTGATTTATTTGTTGTATTTTGCCTTGTATTTGCTAACTTGTAGCTTTATATGAGCATCATGTAGTTTCTCTGTGTAATATCCATTTGCAAGCTTGTTTCAGTTGCATCTCACGTTTCCGTCACTGGTGGGGTGTTAGATAATTTTATCTACCAGTGTGTTAAACAATTAAAGCCGGCTGTTAGAGGTGTTTCATCGGTTAGGTTTTTGGGTTATTCGGACTATTCGGTTCCCTTTTTTCGTTTTTTTTTTTTTTCAAAACCAAAACCTATTTCAAAATAGAAAAACCGAATTAGAATTCGTTTCGGTTAAAAATCGATAAAACCAAATATTGTAAACACAAATGCATCACATTTGTATAAGCTTCAATTCATCCAAAACATGTTCATAGTTCCAATTTTTTTTTTTACAAAAGTTGTAAATTTAAACGAAATTTGAAGTACAAAATAGATAATTAAGTAACATAGTCATCACAAAAATGATTTCATTAAACAACTTGAGACTATTGGATAAACCTGACATTAAGTGTTTTCACGATTACGCATTTGTTGGCTCAAAGGTCAATCATAGCATTTAATATCACGAGTTCGAAAATGATTTCATTAAACAAATTAAGACTATCGGATAATAATTAATAAACATGAGAATATGAGAAATATAGTTTATCTTGTTGGGTTGTACGTAGAATATGGGAATATGGGAAATAACGATTAGGGTTTTATATATATCATATATATAGAAAATTAGGTAAACATAAATATTTAATATAAGTTATATGATGGTGGTGGTGGTGGCGGTGGCGGTTGCCGTCGCCAAAGGAGGAGAGAGTGTGTGTGTAACTGTGTATGTGTGTGTGTTTTTTATCAAGGGAAGAGAGGAAAAAAAAAAGGGGGGGGGGGTTGTTTTGTTTAGCAAATTTACATAAATACCCCTTCGTGTTTTTTTTTTTAAATTTTTATTTAAGGGTTAAGTTTCAATCCTAGCCATTGACGGGGATGATCCATTGGCTAAGATTGGTCCCTTAGGACTCTATAAAAAATTTGGATGCAAATAAACATTTAGTAATATCCCTATTTTTTATTAGTTAATTGGATTACATTCAGGGCTGTCAATAGTCGAGACAACCCGAACCCCGACCCGAAAAAAACAGGTTCGGGTTGAGTATTTTCGACCCGCCAACCTAATTTTTTTCAGGTCGGGTTCGGGTTGGGTTAGTGGGTTGGCCAACCCGATATGTATAAGTCATAGTCCAGACTCCATAAGTCCATATATACATATGGCCCAAAGCCCCAAACCCAATGGCCCATTACTAACTTCATTCTAACCTAACATAAGTAAATAACCTACAACACTGCTAGTCTGCTACTCTGCTACACGTAACACGCCTACACCAAACTTAAGAACAATAATTTCATGTAAAATCTAAAATAATTTCATCTTCTTTCTCATCTCTTCACAATAGAATCCATCTTTTTTCTGGTAATTAGTCTGCTGCGGCATCATCAGATCCAACAATATTGTTATTTTCAGGTAATGATTTTTTTACACAATATTGATATTATGAATTAATAGATGAGATTTGTAGGATTCTTATTTTCAAAGAAGTGACTTTTTAGTATTATGAATTACTAGTCAAATTAATAAGATGAGATTTGGTGGTTCGTGACTTCGTGTCTTTTTAGTATAAAATTTGATTTGAAAACAATATATCTAACTATGCTTAGTTGTCTCATGATTTCTTCTTTTCAACACAGTTGAATTAGTTGATTTATATAAAATATATATTTTACTTATATGTAGAGATTAGAGAATGGATTTGTAATGTTGGTTTTAATAATGATAGTAATCTGGTGATAATAATAAAACAATATATATTGAATTACACCATTGATATTATCATTCCCAATTAAAGTTAAAATTTAACTTTTTTTTTTCTCATGATCTAAGCATTCAGATTATACTTAAATACTACTTAAGATGTAAGTTCTAATTAGCAAGGTAAATATAACTCTATTTTTTTATTATCATTACAGTGATGGATTAAAATGAAATGCAAGAAGTAGGGGCGTTCATAATGCGGTCTAACCTGAGAAAACCGAGAAACCGACCCGATTTTGGACAAAACCGAATGGAACTGAAGATATCGGTCCGGTCCTCGGTTCTATATATGATTGTATTTCGGGTCTCGGTCCGGTCCAGGTATAAATCATGAAAACACATGTTTGGACCGAAGAACCGAGAAAAGGTAAAATATAATTAAATTATAATGGGATTCTAACTTCCTTTTATTAAGCATACAAGATAATAAGACGCATGAGATTTTTTTTATTATTGTTTATACAATTGATGGGCGTGTTAGACTCTAAGTTGTTGGTTTGTAAAGCTGTAGTGGTGTGGTGCTATGCTCACGCAAATTGCAAAGCTGCACTCATCAAATGAAAAAAGTGGTCTAGTAATAAATTTATAAACAATCAATTATTATAATATGTTGTTTTAAATGATGTCTACTAGCTTGTTTTTGTCTATATGAATAGATGATATTGATATGACACGCAAAATTAGCATCTTAGTTATTATAATTTATATGTGTGTTTATTTGTTTATGTCTACCATGTTTTTTTTTTTAATAATAATGTAATTATCATCTATAATTTATCTTAAGAAGTACAAAGTTTATAGGACAACAGTAAGCAATTAGTTTGTAATAAATTTCTCCAATAAGTTGAGAGATAACATCCAAATCTTTAACTTTTCATCAAAAATGTCTCGGTCTCGGTCCATCCATTTAAACCCGAAAACCGACTAGAACCCGAACATGGACCGAACTGTCTTATCTGGTCCGGTCCTCGGTTCTACATTTTGGACATTTTCGGTTTTTGGTCCGGTCCACTAAATAACCGGTTCGGTCCGGTTCTTGGACCGTGAATAGCCCTAGCAAGAAGATAGTGATGATTCAGTTAAAGAGGTTCAACCTGAAAGCTCTTCAAAACAAGAAAAACGAGAACCAAAGAAACGGAAACTCAAATCTGCAATTTGGGATGATTTCCCTCGTCTCAAATCAGAACCTGGTCAACCTCTTATGTGTGCGTGTAAAAAATGTGGTAAGAAGTATAAAGCAGAAAGTTCAGCCAGTACGGGTAATTTAATTCGTCATCGTAAAAAATGTTTTGCATCATCAACTAAAGAAATTGGTCAGTATATGATTTCCAGGGACAAAGGTGTTTTGAACACTAGATCCCAAAATTTAATCAAGAAAAATTTAGGGAATTGTTGGTTCATGCAATAGTTAGACATGATTTGTCATTTTCTTTTTTGTAATATGAAGGGATTAGGAATGTTTTCAAATACTTAGAACCTGATGTCAAACCTATCTCTAGAAACACCACAAAGTCTGATGTTATAAAGTTATATGAACGTGAAAGTAAGAGACTTCGTGCTGAGTTAAGTAGATGTCCTAGTAGAATATCTCTAACTTCTGATGCTTGGACTTCAATTGTTACAGATGGTTATTTGAGTTTGATTGCACATTATGTTGATAGTAATTGGGCATTACAAAAGAGAATTGTGAACTTTTCTTACATGCCTCCTCCACATACTGGTGTAGCTTTAGCTGAAAAAATAAGTTGTTTGGTCAAAGGTTGGGGTATTGAAAAGAAGTTGTTTTCTATCACTTTAGATAATGCTTCTTCAAATGATGTTCGTGTTGATGTGCTAAAAGAACAGTATTGTTTGATGAATTCCTTAGTATACGAGGGAAAGCTATTCCATGTTAGGTGGTGTTGTCATGTCCTTAATTTAATTGTTCAAGATGGGTTGAAACAAATTGATGTCGTTGCCGTGGAAAAAATTAGGGATAGTGTGAAATATATTAAGGGTTCTCAAGGTAGAAATGAAAAGTTTAAGGAATGTTGTTCAGAAAGTTCACTTGATGTTCAAAAAGGGCTGATGCAAGATGTTCCGACTAGGTGGAATTCAACATATAGGATGCTTTGTAGTGCACTTTATTATCGTCTTGCTTTTTGTCATCTTAGTATTAGTGACACTAGTTTTCATAGTTGTCCAACCGATGATGAATGGGTGAGGGTTGAGAAGATATGCAACTTTCTTAGTGTTTTCTATGATGCGACTCTCGAATTCTCGGGAACTCTTTATCCTACTTCGAATTTATATTTCCCTAAAGTGTTTGAAATTCACTTGAAGTT
>JAOEHQ010034719.1:0-12900 GCA_025447715.1 Asclepias incarnata | reverse complement strand
GGGTCTGGGTCTGGGTTAGGGTTAATGTGGACCAGGTTGGTTTGATTGATTTGAGCACATTTTGTTCAAACATTTGGATTTTTATGTAAATAAATAAAAAATAAGTGCCATATTTGATTACAAAGTTTATGTTCTCGAACAATAATCCAGTTCTTTTTGGATTTAATGGTTTAGGATGTTTTATGCATTTGAAATACATTTTATGCACCCTTCAACCTGTTTGACCTGCCCAACCCATTTGTCTCGTTTCCTTTCTAGCAATTTTTTAATTTGATTAGTTTGACCCATTACAGATAAAGTTTGAATTGACCCATTCATAAGTGTTTTGGGTCGAGATTGAACCTCTACTTATTTACTGGACACGGGTGACTATTTATGACTTTATTAATCATTTTTGTTCTTCCCCTTTTGTAGTGACTCAGCTGGTTTTGCAATGATTCTTGTTGACCAAGAAGTTTGGGACAAGGAGAGTGGCCTTGCATTTCTTAGTGGTCTTAAAAGTAGCACGAAACTATTTCTATTGGCCAACACTGCGAGCCCTACTAGTACTATACATCACGAGGTGAAATTGGGTAACTTGGCGGCTACCATTGTGCCTAAGCCTCTAAGGTTAAGCGTCTTGATCTCTTGCTTTCAAGAAAAGCTTAATGTGGGAAATAAGAGAGTTGTAGCAAGAAAAAAACCAACGACTCTTGGGACTTTACTACGTGATAAAAGAATCTTGGTGGTTGATGATAATGTTGTCAATAGACGGGTGGCAGAAGGTGCTTTGAAGAAGTATGGAGCTATTGTCACCTGTGTAGATAGCGGGAAGACTGCATTAGAGAGACTTAAACCGCCTCACTCATTTCATGCATGTTTCATGGATCTCCAAATGCCCGAAATGGATGGGTAAAAACTTTCTCTCTTCATTCTGATAGTGTAATATCTAAAGTAAACTTCAACAATAACAAAATAAGGGAAAGTGCGGTGCTATGTTATTGTGATGATAATGGTAAAGTAGTAATATTGTTATATTTATGCTAAAAGTACTGACTTTTGGTGTTGTATATAGGTTTGAAGCTACAAGACAAATTCGCAAGGTAGAAAGCAAGGTTAATGAACAAATTGAATCTGGCGAAGTTTCGATTGAAATGTTTGGAAATGTGGGTCATTGGCACACGCCTATTCTAGCAATGACTGCAGATGTGATTCAGGCTACAGATGAAGAATGCATAAAATGTGGGATGGATGGGTATGTCTCTAAGCCATTTGAGGAAGAACAACTGTACTCAGCTGCGGCTTCCTTTTTTGAGTCTGGTTGATGGTCCTATTGTCCAAATGATCCAGCATAGCAGACTGCACCAACTGACCTAGTTAACATGTGGTTATGCCTTAACAGTTTGGTTCTATGGCTCTCAGTTGGTTCTCCTCAGGACCAGCAGCATGAACATTGACTAAGCTGAAGTTTGTTTTTTTATAGTCTCATGGTCCGGTCCAGCATAGTTGGTTACATTGGCTGACCTAGCTAACCGACTGTACTAACAGTCTGGTTATCCACATTGCCATGGACGTAGCATCATACACGGCACTGTTCATTCCACGGTAACTTGTTTTTGTTATTCAGTTTTTCCATCAAGATCATCGATTTCTCAAAAACATGATCTTACTGAGTTCATCTAATCATTCATTTCGTTTTGGGACCTAAACAATCTTAAAACAACTTCAAGCCTATATTATGATACATTGAGAATACTTTGAGGTTAAAAGTATATTTTTTTTCTCAACTTTCAGCGGGGAAGGGATTGGGATCTACGTCTGTGTCTTCGTTTACTGCCTCACTTTGGCTAAGGAATACGGCATTGGTAGACTCCTCATGGGCTCATGTATCTTTCCTTGTGCGGTTGACCAAGAAATCTACATAGAATCAGTGTTTGTTTGAAGAGAAGACGAGAGAAATCCAACATTATAGCGAGTAACTTAAATATGTATGTATAGTCTATTTTTTATTGTACAAATCCATAATAGGTTGTTTGTAAGTATGTATAACGGTCCCTAGTTCATGTTAGATCGTTATTAGTTGCACTTGTTGCATTTTTCACGGTTTAGGGTTTGAAAGAAATTTGGAGAGTGAGAGTTGTGTGCGCTAGGATTTGTAATTGTACAGGATTCTTTACAGATGTACGTAATCACCTTCATCTATAAATGTACTAATTTTTCTGTATGCCAATATATCTGCAAGCTTCAGAGTTTATTTAGATACTCGATCCATTTCGAGAAAACTTTCCCATATGTACCAAAGTATTTGGTTTGCGTTTTAAAGATTCATTCAACATGTCTCTATGTTTGTCAGCACGAATTTGGGATATTGCAGACGATCAACAGGCTACTGATTGTTCAATCTAACTGGAAAAATTGCACATGAAATTTAGTTGCATAATCATTGACTATATCCAATTATTACAGAAAAATAAATGTAAGATTTATATTCAAATGTAGATGTTATATTTAGCAAGTTTCAATTACTTGCTAGATTGGTGTATCAATCCAATTAAGGCTACCAACATGTACAAATGTTTGGAACAACTTAGGCATTCCTTGAAACACAACATCCTTAAACTCTTTCCATTTAGGATCATACTTCACCAAACTCCCTCCTCTATACTCCATCAATATCTCCCCGTTCTTCAACACACACAAAACCCGAACCATCTTCTCGTGCATCGCCTTCCTCCATATCCCATAATCGTGAGTCCGGACTTTAGCCAAATACGCCCCATGGATGTCAAAACATTTCGTCCAAGACTCTTTGACATCATATTCCTTCATTACCCAAATCTCCAACTTCCCATATCCACACGACACTGCTGCAGCTAGACATTCATCAATCACTGCCAAGTGATAGTTACTTCGGTTAACCGGCTTGGAAACAAGCTTAAATTGTTCGTCTTCCAGGTCGAATGAAACAATGGTTCGACCTGGAAGACGTCCAGGACGGCTCACCCAATGGAGCCGTCCATTAACCACAACCGCTTCTTTTGCTTGCCTATCAAGTTGGTAAGGCACTTTCCCTAAGCATCTCCATTCGTTGTTCAAGTTTGGTTGTCCAATGGTCAAGACATGAACCTCGGATCTTGGGTAGCTTCTATGGTTTCGGATTAACCTACGTGGTGTCCTATAATACACAATCCTAACAACCTTGTACTCATTAGTCTTGGGATGAAACCCAAACCCGAAAACAACCTCTTGGTCTTGAAACTGTTTACATTTCGGCAACTCTAGATAGTTTCTAGTAAACGGGTTAAACAAATAAACCGGTTCACCATACAACGAATCAGACAAACACAACAAGCCATTGCAGGACCCGACAACGTTGAATTCGGGCATGGAACGACAAAATGGTGTGGATATCTTTCGTACAATCTTGTTACAACCATGATCACCATCATAACTGACGAAATAAAGCTGGTTTCGAATAGGAAAATCACAATGAAACACCAACATGGGGTCTGCTTTTTTCGCCATGGGGTGGTGAAGCCTTGGAAGCTCAGGGTCATGAGACAAAGCGTCGCATGACCGGCTTACAAACCGGAATTGAATTAATGAAGAAATGGGTAGCCTAGTAAGTACATCAAGAAGTACATCTCTAGGCAAAATATCAAACCCGTGTAAGTTGTTGATTACCAAGATCTTGTTTTTCTCTTCATCGTCAACAAGTTTTGGTTTCTTGTTTCTGGGTTTGTTTTGAAAGCCAGAATCATCCATGAACAGGGAAACAAGAAACCAAAGGGGAAAAAAAATAATGAGATGAAGAGAGATTCAAGAAAATAATAACACAAGCAAAAGCAAAAGATGCTTTTGGAACTATGAGAGACGGAAAGCACAAGGAAAATAATATAAGGTGTAAGGTGTTGAATAATGAATATTGATAGATTGTAACAATCATCAAGTATGACGTGTACAATGTGCATCGGATGTTGTATGTATATATAATATATATATGATATCATATATCATATTTGGGGTAGCTTTAGCTAGTTTGAATAAAATTTAAGTTTGATGGGGTCCATTATTGAATAATAATTTGTAAGCATATGTGACAAAAGTCCACCTTTTCTCCATTAAAAACGGATATTGGGACAAAAATTTCAGGCTGAGAAGATAATGATCATATCATGATGCACAACATTAGATATTAGATATATATAAATATATACGTATATTAATACGGTACAATGTATGGATTGATTATATATAACTTTTTTCTTTTCGTTTATGATTTTTATATAATTGTATATATTTGTTTATTTTGTATTTATAAAAGGGATTGACTATCACAGTATGTATGTTGGGTACTTCTTCACTCATATCCCGAGGACTTAGCATGTATATTTAATAAATTTCAGGGTGTCAATGGTTTTTTATTTCTTCATCAATCCCACGATACCTAATATTTCACCTAATCAAAATAAATCAAGAGATAAGTTAACATTTTATTATTAGTTATAGTATAGTTAAATTAAACTATAGAATATAAAAAATAGATGTCTACATATGTGAATTGAAATTATTAATTAAAAATATGATAATTTAACTATAAATATGTTTTAAGTGTACATAAATAATAATATGACAATTATTAAATAACATTATTTTGACAAGTAAATTAAGAATTTTAATTTCAAATGATTAATTTATATAATGGTAGATATAGTAACAATATAATAATAAGAGTTTAATTATATTAAGTATATTTTGTCATTTTGTCTATTAGTTAAAAAATAGTTTTAGTTATACATATAATCTATAAAATATGATTTATTAATATAGATTAAAAGAGATATATGTTGCTTACATACTACGTCATGTATCGATCAAAAAATTTATCAATTCTTTTAGTATATTGGTAGATAAATAAATAAAAAGATAATAATGATATAAACATACTTAGGTAACATTTGAACTATTGGATCAACTTTTAGATCTTATCAAATGAGATGAACGTCCAATTAATGAATAAACTTTTGTTTTTAAAGTTTCTTCATTTATGCTTAGTGAAAACCAAACTTCACCTTTAGTGAAAAAAAATTTAGTTTCTTTAACTAAATATTTCTTCACGAAAATTGGATGAGAAACATGAACTTAAACTGAAGATTGAGTTTCAGTAAAGAAATCTTCACTGTGAAGATTTTTTTCATGTAGCTAAATGATAAATAAAGATTATTTAAAATTTAGATTTTAGGATTTAAAAACACACAAACAATAAACAAAAGCGTCTGGTTCCAGAAAAAGTGAGGTTCAATATTTAAGGTTTAGAAAAACACAGATAGACTCTTAAAGTTTAACTTTTTAGGTTTAGCTTCAGCATTTAGTTTTTAGGGTTTTAAAAAAACAAAAACAAAAAAAAGTCGAATGATTCTCATTCCTGGAAAAATGAAGATTAACATTTAAGGTTTAGAAAAATGAAGATTGGCCAATAGTCCAACTTGAATGTAATATAAAATTAAAAATTAAAACAATAAAAAAATATATACAGAGCGGAAGAAAAAATTTTATATGAAGATTGCTTCAATCTTCTTATAAAGATTTCCTTTAAGGCCTCTCCCAATGGGACGCTCATCGCTTCCTTCATCATTTTTGTCATGACATCACTTCTTTAATGATACACCAATTGGCACACCCTTGGCAATAGCACCTTATCACTTCTCTCATCACTTTATACACACACATACCCACACAAATAAACCGACGCTTGTCGAAGTCCTCTAATCGATGAAGGAACCGATGACCTTGTGCCAATGGCATCGGTTTGGCACCATAACTGACGAGGGCAACCGATGTGCCCCATTGGCACTAGTCTAATATTCATGTAAAAGCAACCTCATCTACCCCATATAAACATACCTACCTCATTCTAACCTATGAAGTATTTGACACTTTTTATAAAAATCTTAAAATTTAAGAGTATGTATAGATATGGGATGGATGCTACAAAGTTTCTTGAAATCAGTGTGGGATGATATGACTTTCATGTTTTCATCTATATTAAAGAGTGAATTTATCCCACATAATTCATAGGAAAATATGAAATAGAATGAAAACCTTATAAACATGGAAGCAACTATATAAAAACTTTATTATCTATTCACCAAAAGTTTATACTTTATTATCTAATATACTATATAAAAACGTGACAAAATATTCATTTTAGCAACCTAATAAACATACATACGAATTTTCTCTCTTGAGGATTAAAATTATTTGTCGGTAATCTTGAAATGTATATATATACACTAGACGGATGTCCGCGCAATGCGGCGGTGATGGCGGTGGCGGCGGGGTAGTGGTGGCGGCGACATGTGATGGTGCGACTGGTGGCAATGGTGACAACGGCGGCAAGTAACGTAGGCTATTAATGTAAATGTTATTGATGTAAAAGGTTATTAATGTAAGAGTTAAAATGTAGATGCTGTAAATTAATTTTATTATAAGTATATCAAGTGGAGATTTTAAAATAATAAATAAAGAAAAAGGAGAAAATAGGTAATTTAAATTATGATTTGAGAAAGAAAAAAAAATTGGTATGGATATATGAAAATTCACATTAACTCCATGAATTAGGGGTAGATTAGCATGCTTAACTTTTTCCTTGTTGCAATATATATATTCTTTATTTTATTTTATGTGAAGGTGGAATTGGTAACCATTATGACTTTTACTCTGCTTTTTATTTCAAAAATTCACACCTAGATCAAAAACTACTTTTGACTTTATTTACTTTAATGTTTAAACAATTATTATTTTTTTATAAGGTCTACAACTCTACATGTAAAAACTTTTGAATTTGACAAAAATTAAAACTTTTAAATATGGTATTCGGAATATGATATCTGATCTTGACATCTTGATACATTGAATTCAATTACCACCATGGCACCATATAAGAACTATAGTCAATATGGACTACATCAGAATTCGCAAGAATTTAGATGTGACACATTGACATTTGATATCTTTTTTACGTTTGGATCATTTTTTTTATACCTTAATTCATAAAACTTATTTGTGTATCAAGATGTAAAAAAAGTGCGTTGCATATACCACCATTAGACCTTTTCTCTTAATCTTTGCATAATAATCATTCTTGCAACCATGATGGTTTTCTAGAATCAAGAATGGCATATGGTCATGATAAGGGAAGATGGTGCATTGTTGGTTAATTTGATAACAAACCAACAAATACCCAAAATATCCGAAGCTTATGCGGTTTATACTTCACACATTAGAAATAGTACTATCGGCCCCGGATTTTGGGAACGAGCTGGCTAGTTTGTGATATTTGATATGGCTTACTAGTAGAAATGATTGCTGCAGGTTCATGGCACCAATGAGAAACCTTCCCATGTGGATGTTACATGATAGACAATGTAGTTAATATGAGACACCTTCCACATGATCCAACACAAATTACAGCCTTGTTTGGATCTTGTTTCATTATCTTTTTTCCCTTGTCATATATATAAACCCCATCTGTTTCTCTTATTCCATCTCTCTATTTTCTATATCTATACCATTCACACAAAGATGTCACCTTTTCTGCTAAAAATCTTGCTCTCAATTTTGCTTCTTATGGTGGTATTCCCACAAAAATCTAGTAAGTACCTTAATTCATTTCTCAACCTTTTAAAAGCTTCAAACTTTCTTGATTTATAAAGCATACATATACATATATACAAACACACATTAAATACTTTTCACCAATCTCAAAAAACCTGCTAGTGTCAGTTTCTTATTCCATCTTCCACAATGCCCATGTGCATTTTAATCCAGTATGATGTTTAATTTGGCCCCATTTGACCCTGCAAAACCATAGCATTGCAGCCCCCCTAAAATTCATATTTTTATCTACATACATATATACATATATTTATATATACAAGTGGTCCCACTAATCCTGCATGAGCACAGCCCCCCCTAAACCAGATTCATATACTGTATAAACAATTGAATAGACTTATGATTCTGTCATTTTGCTAACTGTAACTTTTTTTTTTATAACCGTGGACTGAATTTTGGTAAATTTGTAGAAGGTGAATTTGAGCAATGGTGCATAGCAGATTCACAGGCAACAGATGCAGAATTACAAGCAGCTATAGATTACACATGTGGGGAAGGTGGAGCAGATTGTAGCAAGATTCAAGAAAACCAGCCGTGTTACTTACCAAACACACTAAAGGACCATGCTTCATTTGCTTTCAATAGTTACTACCAGAAGTTTAAGCATAATGGCGCCTCTTGCTACTTCCATAGCGCCGCCATGACCACCGAAAAAGATCCAAGTAAGTACTTATTCCTTGATTCCTGCATATAATGTGTGTGTTTTTCATTATTAGAAGTCATTAAACGGATAAACGGATGAGGGTTTCTCTGTTTAGGTTGTCTACATTAAGATAAACTTAAACATTAGTGTTACAAACCATGCTAACATTCAATCTAGAAAGATTCGCCATTAGCCCGGTATGCCCATGTGATTAAAGATAGGATAAGACATTAGTGATTATAAATTTAAGACTTAGTTTAGTGACTTTAGTTCTATTTTTTCTTGTGGAACTTTATAATAGTCTAAAAGGTCACCCATGTTCATCCAGTAACCTATTCTTTAACTACACCTTTATTCTAATTCCATTTTACTTTACTTTTCCTCCATCCTTTTGGCTTTCTTTTAGTCCGTTTAAAGCATGAAAACAGATACTTTGAGTTCACATGCATATATGTTTTATCTTTACAAGCTGTATTAGAAATTATTTCCACTCTTTTCATTGAAAAGTTTTTAAATGTTAATTTTTCATTCCTACAGGTTATGGTTCATGCAAGTATGATTATACTCCTTGATGCAATGGGACAACAAATTATGAGATGATTATGATTATTTACATGAGAATGTTAATTTTTCACTTTCTTGACTCATTTACCAAAGTCTTGGAAAGAATCTTTGTTTAACAGCTATATGTTGCAATGTTAATGGTTTCTCCAAAACTTGATTTTGTCAACTTTTGATTCCAACAATATTGGTGTGACCGAGTTAGACAACATACAACAATATCAACATACTTAAGTCTTTTAACAAACCAGTATCGCAGGGGATCAAGGAAAGCAACATAGTAAAAGAGAAACAAACGCAATTAAAGTTGCAACCAAAAGAGGGGTACCTGCTAACAAGGGCAATACTGTATACTTTCGTAACCTGGTAAACTTTGTGCATATATAATCATCATGTTGTGGCTGAAAAATGGAACACGTTCAAAATGAAAGATTTTCATTTACTGTACTTCTTTAAATAGAAAAGCATACATCATAAAGATTGATCCTTGTCTCACTAGTTTTTGTAGTTGAAATACATGTAAAAAAACCCACATAAAACCTTCTCAGAAGAGTTTAATACCCCATTAAAATCTAAGGGGCATTATTCCTCAGGGTAAAGTCATTTTAGAACAGCAAGCTTCCCCAGGCAGCAATAAATGCAAACCCACCGAGTGGGGCTACTTTAGCGTATGTTCTGTCTTCAAGGAACGCCACCGCATAACATCTGCAAAATTAAAGGCCACATTTTTCATCTTTGACCAGTGTAAAGTGTAAACAAGAAACTGAGACACAACAAGAACATGCATACATAGAAGAGTTAAGAAACAATGGTTTATATAACTGGCATAGAGTTGGATTCATTTATGTTTTTGCAACATCAAGAAGCAATCATGTTACTTCCATCAAGAAATTTATGAATAAATCTTCGCCGATAGCTAATGGAAAAGTACATCATATATCATGGGTTTGACTACAATAAATGGGTTTGTGATAACATAAGAGAATGTACAACGGTTCTAAGCTCGCAATCCTGGATAACAAGTTTGCAGGACCTTAAATTACATCAATCATAGATATAAAAGTGAGAATCGGGTCTTCAAAAGTTCGGTCATAACCTTAAAGAAGCATGGAAACCTACTCGAAGCTGGCCTATAACCAACCTCAAACTTTCGTTGAATTTCAAAACTTCAAAAGTTGGGAGAACAGAACAGAACCTAATGTTACTAGAATATGGACCAACACACCTAGTGGCTAGTACCTGTATGAGATTAGTGAATTTTGTGTTTAAGCATTTGTCATTCTGTAGTAGTTGAGTTTTATAAAAATCTTATCTGCCCAAGGAAAACTTACTTTTGTCAAAACAAGCCTGTTCATTTGCCAAAAAACTTGGCTGGTATTTCTTATGTTGTTCATTCCAAGCAAGAAAGTTAGAGGTCAAATGGAGTGACTTGAACCAACATTAAACATGAAGCTTATATGGGATAACTAATATCCGTATTATAGGAGATTCATTGTAGGGTTCAGCAGTATCATGGGCTTTAGATATCGAAGAAAGGGGAGTTCCTATAGTCTAGGATAGAGGTCAAATGTGATTCACCACTATCATGGATCATATCACTTATAAAGTTTGAGGTCAAAAAGGCTTTTCAGAGGTAAAATATAACCTTCAAAAGGGCCGGGTGGTTATATAATATACTTCAAGACGACAAAGTAATTTAGGTGTATTGTTTGGTAATGGTTATTCTAACACAGGTATGGCTAAATACTTAAAACGACTTGATTAAACAGAAAACCAATGTGACCCCCTTTAAAATTTTGAGCTTTATCTGCTGACATAGTCTCAGTCTCTCAGACATGCATGAAGCTCGCAGGATTATTGAATCCTTAACTCAAACACATGCATTAACTGGGTATTAAGATATATCAGGAAAGTACTTGAGCAATGCTAATTATAGATATGCAGTTGAAGTTCCTCCTAGAAAATTATCGACTTGCTATTGTCTTCTGTGAAAAACATTAGTCCCCAAGCTTTGTGTATATGTATGTAAAATATGATCAGTAATATTAGCTAACGTAGTAGTAAAGCTTCGTATTAATTAGGTTATCCGTAGCTCAAATCCGAATTTCGAAATAAGCGTCGAACTCAGATACTGATAATAAATAACGTGAATGAGAGCACAAAACCAGTACTTACGTCCCTGAGAAGGCAACGATTCCAGTAGCCAAAAGCCCTCCAAACTACAACTCACAAAAACAAAAGAACCCATGAGCATAAATTTTACTACATCCAACCAAATAAGATTCAGACTGTGAATGAGAATGTGACTTATCGCCAATGAAGATACCTTTTCACATAAATATATCTATCAAATTGTTGTCGAAATTTTTTCAAGCTAAACTTACAAATTTGCCTATTGTGATAATCACATTATCTAAACTAAGCAATGTGCTCCAGTGTGACTATAGTCGTATTATTAACTAAACAGCACTACGAATTCATGGGGTTCGGCAAATAGTGATCCTAATTATCATTGTGATAAAAAAAAAGTAGTCCGGTATTACATAGTTCCATGGTTTTGATCAAACTATTATAATACATTCATATTGTCTTATTCCGAATCTTCACATAGTCGCAAACTCGCAATAATCATTTTCAAAACGCATATCCAAATGCCTTACAAACAAACAAAAACAAGAAAGAACTTACGATATTCGGGTTTTTAGCCATAGGAGCACCAACCAATGCAGCTGTATGAACTAAATGGTAAAGAGATGCTGTATTCCAAACCTAATCATTTTCCACAATCACCCAACATAATTTTGAGAAAACAAATAATGTTTTACTTTTAATCATTCCAACCATACAAAAATTAAAAGAAATTAAAATAAAAATAATAATAAAACTATTTTTTTCTTAAAAAAAAAATCAAAAATTTACCTCTTTATAAGAAGGATTGCTTGGTTTGAATCCATGAGCACCATATGTTCCTAATCCAAGAGCTGCCATTCCTTTTTTTCCACAAATAAAAATAAAAAAATTACAAAATAAGTTTTTTTTTAAAAATAAAATAAAATAAAAAATGTGTGTTTTTTCTAGAATCCAAGAGCTGCCATACCTAATCCAAGAGCTGCCATACCTATTTATAAATATATATATATCAAATTCCCTAAATAATAAGTTAAAATAAAGAAAAATAATTCTGATTTTGGGGGGAGCGAGATTGAACAGTACTAGTGAAACATAAAAAACAACTAGAATTGAATTTTTTATTTTGGATTTAAATTTCAATTGAATTGAATCTCAGAAAATGAAATAGTTTTGAAATTGAAAACTGTGTGGGTTTATGTTATACGGGATGAGGGAGACTTGGAGATCTCATGGGCGGGATGGGTTGAAATTTTTCTTAAAGGAGGGCTTTTGAATTTCGTTTCCGATTTTTCTTAGATCTCATGGGCGGGAGACTTGGAGATCATGAATGGGGCCGTTTGGTTAAGATCATCATCTGGAAAAAAAAAAAATAAATTTTGTATGGGTTTTATTTATAAAAAAAATTTAAAAATTATAAAATGAAGAAAACAAGGTAAAAAAAATAAAAGGAAAAGAAGAATATAAAGAAAATGTATGGCTGAGATTTGTCCCTGATTTTCAATATTTTTTTAGTTTCATCTGATTACAACCCCTGATTTTTATTATAACTATCTTGATAAAAATATCTTTTTTACAATCACTTTTTTGTTTTGTTTTTATTGTTTGATTTTACTTTTTTTTTTATCTTTCTAATTTGAAACAATTTATCTCGATATTAAAAAATTCTATGCAAAACAATGAATTAGAAATAAATATACATATCTTTATTTAATTATATTTATTTGTAGCAAGATAACTTTTATTGGTGGTGTCCAATAACTTTTTATAGTAGTTCTTGCGTATGGTTTAATAGTTGAAAAGATAATGTAATTTATTGTATTAATTTTTGTAGATAAAAAAAATTCAATTAAAGAGTTATTTTATGCATATTTTAAAGTATAAAATAATTATTTTAAGACATGTATATAATT
>JAOEHQ010034708.1:0-12901 GCA_025447715.1 Asclepias incarnata | reverse complement strand
CTTTATGTATCTTATCTTTTTTTTTCGATCGATAAAAGTATCTAACTATCTAAAAAGTAAAAATAAAACATTTTTTGAACATTTTTTAACTGCATTTTTTGAAGGACCCAATTTGTTTAAGCCCATCAAAAGATTAATAGCATCAGCCGGACAGCCGATGCCCGATGGTTGGAGATCTCTGAAAGATTCTTGCTAACCTATAAATCTATATATTAATTAATTAAAATTTTTATTTAATTATGATATTAAAAAATAAAATTGTTGAATATAAAGTTAAAAAGACATGTGTCATTTAAATAAAGCGTCGCGTGTCGATGAAAGGTGATTCAATCCTGTTTTATTATATTAGTAGATTAATAGATGACGCACTGGCCTAAATAAACTTCATTTAAATTACTACCGTAGTGTGGTCAGAGTTAAAATAAGCTTATACGAATTACTTGAAATATTCTTTTTTTTGTTATTGACTAGAATATGATCCAATTAGAAAACAATTATATGTTATTAATTAACTCATCTTATACAAAGAAACTTATCGATTGTTATTTTAGGAAACTTTTTTTCCTCTTGTCTCGGACCTCAAATTTTTCGGTCATTTTCAAAGACCGCCCTGGATAAAAGAAGTAACATTTTGTACTTCACATATCTATATATCTTATGCTCTTCATATATTTTGACTTGTACTCAATGTTAACAAACCAAGACATGACTAGTCAATTGGACCCGAAATTTTTCTGGTTCAAAATACTGAGTTGGTTCACTGCTTGGGATGTGTTTTTCCCCACTTTTTCAATAAGTTGTTTTTGTGTTTTACTCAATCTTGATCATTTGTAGCAAACATAAATAATAATATCTGTTTTACTTTCCTGTATGATCCCTGAATTTTGGCTCATTTTCTTATCTTTCACATGATCATAATTCAAATGAAATTTTGATAGAAAATCGATTCGAGATGATCATTCTTTCGAGAAAACAAAGAATACTACTAGCCTCGGTTAGCATGGGTCGCCACTAGTCTCTTCCTAATGCAAGCAATAAGGAATATTCACCCGTGACTCGATGCAAGAGATCATGTAGCCAACAATTAAAACTTAATAAACATCCCCTATATATTACTGTGATGTGGAAATGGTCACCGAAGACAAAATTTCGTATATATATATAGCTCCAATGGCTGGTTATATGTCCAGCACGTACCAATACTGAGGCTGGCTCATATTTTTGTATCTCAGGCTATGGCTCCCACGGTGGATCGTGTTCGCATATGAGAAAACAAACTTGGGTGGTTTGCATTGGTTACCGGGATGAAATTAATAAGTTATCATGTATGTGGAAATGGTCACAGAAGACTAAATTTCGTACGAGCATGGCTCCAATGCAAGTAATGGTTCGCTATTTCTAGCATATATCAGATACATATGAGACATGGCATAGGTGTTGAAACTTACAAAACAACTTTTACTTGCTAATAAGTAACATTGCCGAGAAGAATCGTCCTAAAAGCATCTTCAATGGTTCATAAATGACTAGTTAAAAATTTCCTTCATACGTGTGTACTAGTCTAGAATTTCAGAAGGCTTATAGGATACAAGATTTTAGTAAAGGAAAACCAGCAATTTTGAAAATTCATGGAGCAAGCATATGCGACGAGTCTATGCTCATAATTTAAAGAAAGCAGTTAGAGATACGCACACCAATCTTCAAAAACAGTTATGATATAAAGCTTTCAATTTGTTCAAACTAAAAGTTCGGGGATGAAATGTTAGTGAAGACCACTTATATTTCTTCTTCCTCAAAGGGGTCTCGTTCAGGATAATCTCCAACCTGCATTACGTACAAAACATAACATCATTTTGAAAAGAAAGTAAAACAAAAAGCACATACTGTAGTTTGAATACATCAATTCTACGGACTCATCATGTTCATATCGTACAGTGAGCGAATTATATATTTCGAGTATTAGAGGGCATATAGTTTGTGTATTGTAGTGACTATCAACAACTAGTGTCTTTATCCTTGAAAAGTTGCCAAATATTGGAACTCAGTTTTTACACGACATCCCATGATAGAAATCATTGCAATTCTTACCACATAAAGGAGAGCAAGAATATTGTTTTGATACAAAAGGAGATTCAGGCAAATCAGAATTGTGAACCTATTTTGCCAAACATTACTAAATGCTAAGATGAATTTTCTTCATATGACGGTTCAGTGATTCCCAAAGTAAATGTGATAAATTTGTTTGTAGGGCAGCCCACTAATACCTCTATTTTCAAAACGAACAATCCCTCTTTACCACTCTATGCATTTAAAGAAATGGCAATTATGATCCATTAATTTATAAATGGTTTGGTTCGCCTTATGTTTTATCTCTGATGGGCTAAGCCGTTATTATAAAAAAAGTTATCTTAAAATAATATAAATAGCTTTATAGTCACCCAAAGAGTATTGTTATGCATAAAAGCTCCTAAACCATTTTGTTCGAAAAAATAATCATATTCGACACATCATAACTTATCGGCGAAAATGGACATAAAGTGTCGTCAACCAAACCCAGCTCATTTCATCCTATAAAACAATTACCCATTTTGAACTCTCACCCAACCAACATGAACCGCCAATTTGCCACTTCTAATTATTTGTGTTATTCGTGAGCAAAGAAAAGAACTTGTCTTCATATTGAAAGACCGATGCTAACCTTTACTTTGTCTGGTCTAACTATGGCTCCATGAAGTGGGGGGCACTCAAAGAACCGTGTCCCTTTCACCCTGTAAACATTAGCAAAGATATTTTCAATAATAAGAGGAAAGAGAATTAAGTAACATGGATAAAGTAAAAATAAAAAGTCAACCACGATAAGGCGATCTCCAGGTGATCAATATTTCACATCCCTAAGCATTCAGATATAATCCTTATTCTAGTTGTATTACTTTTATAAGGCAATTTGCAGATGATCAATATTTCACGTCCTTAAAGATTCGGATAGAATCCTCATTCTAGTTTTAGATCTTTAGGCCCCAATCTACATGGTGACTATAGAGTGTGCTTATGAAGTTATGATTTTGAACGATGTCAGATAAATCATGCTAAAGGCCTAATGACCCCAGTGAGAATGGAAGCCTCTTCTAAACCCTTACAATACGAAGGGTTGAAGAGAGGAGAGATGCCCACTTTAACCTGTTCATATGAAAATGGATCGATTCAGGTTATACTTTACTGATAAAGGCTAAAAATAAACTTGCTGTAAGAAAATGGGTCAAATATGTCATTGAGGTCATCAGGGTCGAAAGTCTCAAAGTGTAGTTTCAAATGCTTATAAACTCCTAATCATTTTATTCAAACGAATAGATGATAATATTAATCTTAGTTTTTAAGCTCAGGTCAACCAACTCCATTTTATTTTATTTTTTTAAAAAGACAGAAAAATGTATTACTATCGACTGCTAGCAATTTGCTAAGCAATCCCAAAAGTATTTACAGTACATATATACATATCAACCAAATATACTAATTAGCCCCCATTTTGTCCGGATCATAACTGTGAGGAACTAAAATGGATGAAAAAAACCTGAGATGTTCAGGAAAATATCCCGAGACTAGGGGCTGAGCCACCAGTTTTCACCCTAGCTCGTTTTTGGTAGTGCCCCGTACAGATCCGGACCAGCATGATACCCCTAATAAAATACATTACAGACCAAAAGAACATGTCACATGCTATTCGGTTTTTCACTACTACAGACACCAAATATACAATAAAACTGGGGAAATCTTAATTTCTTTATTGCTTCTTCCAAAGTCAGCGCCCAGATGTTTCATACGGTCATAAATCTTAATTTCTTTATTGTTTCTTCCAAAGTCAGCCCTCAAATGTTTCGTACACGATCGCGGCTTCACTAATCTGGGACATATCTATAGCTTGAATTCACACCAGTTCTTCCATGATAAGTCTTGTTGTTTTGCCCGGTTTTTAAACCATATATAGCTATAGAGCTATCCTTTTAAAGCATAGATAGCCATAGATAGCTATAGAGTTTTTAAACCAACTCCATTTGACCTGTACTATAAAGTTACCCTTTTATTTCTGGAAGTCATAAAGTTACCACTTTTGAAAGTAATCTTAACTGTTACCAAACCTACCTGTTTTTCCTCATCTAATCTTCTTCAAGTTATAAGAATGAAACTTCTATGAGAGATATTAAATGAGGATTAACTACAAAGATATTAAGCTTCTGACTGAATTTTATATACAAAGGAAGCAGCTAAAAATATATAGCATGTCTTGCCCCAAAACCAGGAAAAAATGAAAAAGGTAAGCAAACAAGAGCACTTACAAGCCATCATGTTTTCCCAATGGTTCATCATATTGAATTCCAACCCAGTAGCCAGGTCCAAGAGCTTCTGCCCGACCCACAAATTTCACAACACCCCTTTTTTCACCAGGTTCTACTTGACATCTATCTCCAACCTAGATTGGCACAAAAATGCAAAAGCAAAAATGAATATGCAATGTTTGACCTGACAGGTAGTTTAAACATGTTTAACTTATTATGAAGTGCAAAATTATCCATCAACAATTAATATAAAGAAATTAGAATCTTGTAGGACCAAAGCATCAATCACATTGACGTGACGATAATAGGCAAAAAGGTAATCTCAGTTTGGAATCTTTCTATGAAACTTTATAAAAATTTAGTACTTTTCCTGTTCCATGAAAATTGGAACATTTGACTTCACAACTAACTTAAGTAAAATATTGAACTATTTTCAAGGATCTCCTTTAAAATAAAGGAATCTTATAAACCAAAATCGATTTTATTGGGTTATTTGCAATGGCGATAGACGATAGCAGAAAACAGGTAACTTTAACTTGGAATTTTTCCAAAAAACGTAAATACTGTAATTTTCTTCGTATTTCAAGAAAGGTACGTGTTGCAAACTTCTAATGTCAATGGAAAATGATTACAAATAGCGGAAGACCAACATACCTTGATATTTGCGCAAATACCTTCCATATAATCATCATCCATCTGGTCAAACATGCCAAAATAGAAGAGTCAAACCAACAATACCACATACACCAGTAGTCTAGTATTTCTAGTTTGAGTTCCTTTGAAATATGATGGTCCACCTTAGATCCCTGAGCAGAACTACCTTGAGGTCCAAGCTTTTCTTTAAACTTTCTATATGTACCTGCAAACATATGTAACCACAAGGTAAATTACATGATACAAGTTAATCATAATCCATATATACACAAACAAACAGGGCATGCTCATGGTGCAGCCTTGATGTATACAAAATGATATTTTCTTCAAAAAAAATTACCATCAAGTTTATCATATGCTTCATCGGAAATCTTGTATTTCTCGACCAATGAAGTATCCTCCAACCAACCACCAGACGTTACAGATGATGGATCAAGATCTATAATATGCAGGCGATATCTACAAATATATAAATGATGTGAACTATTTTAATCAGGAAAATGTAATCTGACTAGAAATACAGATCTTTCTTTATATATCAAATATGCAAAGAACACTACTATACTAGCTACACTAACCCGTCTAGTGGAGAGTAGAAGCCAAAAGGTCTTGTATTATCATTTAGGACTGATACTTTAGCACCCGTATCATCATATAGTTCAAGACTCATTGAAGTAACAGCAGTGCCACATTTTTTCCATAGTTTGTCTTTAACAGCTTCCACCGTGCTCTGCCAATAAAATGGTATACATTGGAGTATTTTCAAGCACTAAGTTTCATGACTCCTCATTCCAAAAAGGGATAAGCGTAGGAGAATGTATTCGACTTTAGTCCAATGTCTATTGTATGTATCAAACTTTGGACAATCCTATTGTGTATATCCAACTTTCAAGCACTCCAATTGTATCCGGTGACACTTTTGCTGACGAGACATCCACGTAAGTTGTCATGTCAGCAAAAATACCGGCCGGATACATAAAACAGAAATATCTGAAAGTCGTATACATACAATAACAACATTTAAAGTTAGATACATCAGATTCCGGGCTATAGCTGGCTACATTTCAAGCAATTATATAGACTCCCACATAAGTTATACCGATTTGAATCAAGTAACTTACTTTAACGTATGATATCATAACCATAAACTTCAAGAAAAATGAGGAACATGTAAAGATACCTCAAGTGAGAATCTAACTTCAGAAGAAAACGTCTTGAGATTCGAATGAGTTACACGTATCAAAACCGAATCATCTCCTGGAAGTTGTAATAGAGACGCCATAGCTTCTTATCTGAAACCCATACACATCAACTTATAACACAGACACACACACATATCAAAACAAATTTTAATTATCTTGCTCTCGCAAACATTTCATCAAACAGTTGGTGGGCATACATAAAAAAATGCTCATTTACAAATATAGATTAAAACCCGTAATATTTAAAAAATTAAATCAAGCATTATATATATATATATATACATATATATAGATTAGAGACTAACCAGCTTGATTGATTTCTGATCTGAAGAAAAATGGGCAGCTCTTTAAACTCTGTATACTGTGATTTTTAGTTAGTGTGTGTTTTTGAAGTTTCACTTTGCATCCATGATTTATGGGTTATATACATATATGGTCCCATTTCTTTAAGTAACACACAACGACTTCTTCCACAAGTTTTAGGTCCTATTGTCCTAATATCATCTCCGACGGTGTACAGGGGAGGTTGGGATGTAGACAGTCAGATAAAGAGATTGCTTTCAGGTTCCTCCAAAGGTAAAAAAGAGCCTTTAGTCTTGCCGGACATGAGGATCGAACCCTTAACTTCTGTCTCGAGAGGCAAGGGCTCCAACTTGTAAAACCTTTTAAAAAAAACAAAATTCTTTAAATTTTATCAAAATGTGAATCGTATTTTAGTTTTTTTTTTTTTTTTTCATTGTTAAAGTCTTAAGATTTTGATCTTACGATTTTCATAAGATTATGAGATTTTCATCTATGAAAACGATTTTATCATTCACAAATCTTTGAATGGATATGCTTAGTATAGGATATTGTCCTAATTCGATCCTATAAAATTAGAATTTCACCAATAAGTTAGCGAGTAGTCTTTGCGTCTACTGGCATCGTATTTTGATTAGTGTATGACATAACACTAATTTATACTATTGTTTACATACGAATCTACAAGGTCACACACAAAATGAACACTTTGATATTTGATTATATGTATATATTCTTTATGTACACAAATATATATGAATTGAATCCTAGTATAAGTTAAATATTCTTTTAGATAAGTCTAAACGGGATTACTTGGAGACTAAAATTATTGACCTGAGTTGTATTCAATTGAGTTTATAATATTAAAATAGATGAGGTCCGTATGTTGGTAGCAAAAATGTCTATTTAATAATATTAATAGACAATTACTATTAGTAATTACTAATATTTATATTTAGAATTTAATATTTATGTAATTTATAAATAAATAAAAAAAGTAGGGGGACCAAATGTGATTTTTATCAATACTTTGGATGATGTCATCAAAATAATCCAAGGGTTTAAAATGGATTTTAAAATGCATCAAAATATTTTTTGGTCGATGAAGATGATGATGAAAAAGTTTAGAGTTAATTATACTTTGGGTCCTGTGGTAAGGAAAATACCATTATACCCATCACATGCAAGTCACATAAGGAAAATATCATTATACCCATCACATGCAAGTCACATGATGGGGTTTTTAACGTCCATTAGTCATTTGGACCAAAAATATTGACTGTGGAAAAAAAATTGGACCATGAAACCTGCAAGTAGCGGTCGTTGTCAGGGATGAAAATTATAATTAACTCAATAACAATAATAATCATGAAAATTTCAAAAACATTTATGTATCGATACGATTTCGATTAAGGGTAGAATGATAATTGATATAGAGGTAATTGATGTATAGAAAGTAGTGAAGATATTTTAGAAGATAAGAGACTGATAATATAAATTAATTTATTAAATGATTATTTCACATATAAAAATTTTTAACTTTTCAATAAAAAATTTTTATAAAATATAATAAGATCTATTTATTTATATTTATATATTAAAGTTTCTTATAACATTAATCTTCATAGAAAAAAACCTCACAAAATTCAGCGAGATTTTGAACCTCGTAAAAACCTCCACGTGCTTCGACACTAGTTCACAATTGCCAACAAAAGTACAAAACCCTATTATTTAAATGGGATGGCGAGCAAGCAGCATGCTGCCCTAGTTATAATTTTAAGCTTTTTTTTTTGTCTAATTGAACATGTGGGTGCAACTGTGCAAGATTGTGAGGAAGAATTTTTTGATGCTAGATGCATATATGTTTTTCCCTTATTTAAAAGTTCACATACAAAAGTAGTGCCGTGCATCACAAGCTTGGATTTTACGTACATACATACAACCAAAAATCAAAATATTTAAATTCCCATAATTACCGATTAACGAACGAGTTTGATATTATTTTACGTGGAGAATCAAAAACCCTAAAGGTCATCAATCATTCAATTTAGTTCAGGTAAATAATACTCTAATTATTCTAGTTTTTATTATGTTAAATGCATTATTTGCGATTTTTATCACCAGATGTTTGACCCGTGTGACGTTTTTTTTTTCTTCTTCTTTTGTTACAGTGAACTGATTCAATGGTAAGAAAGACGGTTTACGAGAGTAAGGATAAGAAAGTAAAGACGGAAAAGAACACGGTCATAGACAAGAAACCTGACGATCGTAAGCCAACCCAAGGAGCCTCGTCGAGTTCTAGTGCGTGTAAAACCAACTCTGTTCCAAAGTTACAACCATACGAAGACATGGATCTCCCTCCGTCGTACGATGATGATGAAGAAGACGAAGTAACAGATTCGTCTAGTCACAAAGAACGAAGAAGGGCGAATCTTGAAATACATGTTAGCGATAGAGAGTTGATGAAACCTAAAAAGAAAGAGAAAGGGATGATTGCTTCTTATCTACGATTAAATAAGCAGGTGAAACAAGAGGCTTTAAAAAATGATCGTGATGCATTTACTGTCACAATTGGTACGCGAGCTTCGGTTCTTGATGGTAAAGATGAAGCTAATGCAAATGTGAAGGACATAACAGTGAATAATTTCTCGGTTTCAGCTCCCGGGAAACAGTTGTTGAAGAATGCATCTTTGAAAATCTCGCACGGAAAGAGGTAATGTAATGCCGATCTGATAACTTTTATAACATATTGTAAGTTTTTCTAGTCTTAGGGTGTTAACTGCTAAGCCCATGGTAGCAGGCTGACCTACTAACTTCAACCCGTTTGACCAATTGCGACATTCTTTTTATTCAACCCATTTGATATTAGAATCTGGTTTTTGTCTATTCCTAAAGTAGATGGGTCAAAAGTGTCACATCTACTTACATTATTAATTCGACCCGTTTGATATTAGAATCTGGTTTTTGTTTATTCCCAAGTAAACGGGTCAAAACTGCCACATCTAGCTACATTTTTTATTCGGCCCGTTTGATATTAGAATATGGTTTTTGTCTATTCCTAAGTAAACGGGTCAAAACTGCAACATCTACTTTTATTCATGTGGGACAGGTCCCAACTAACTTCTTGTTCTTCTGTTAACTTGTTTTTCTATCATTGTGGGGTGTGTTATTACAGGTATGGTTTGGTGGGACCCAATGGCACAGGGAAGTCCACACTTTTAAAGCTTTTGGCATGGAGGGAAATACCTGTGCCCAAAAACATAGATATTTTAATGGTGGAGCAGGAGATAGTTGGTGATGACAGGACCGCCGTTGATGCTGTAGTTTCAGCAAATGAAAAGCTTATTAGTTCAAGAAAAGAGTTTGCATCATTAATGAATGAAGAGGGTGATGTGGATAATGTTAAGAAAGCTGAGAAATTGTATGAAGAGTTGCAAATCATGGGCTCAGATTCTGCTGAAGCTCGAGCCTCAAAGATTCTTGCAGGTTTAGGTTTTACTAGCGTTATGCAAAGCCGCGCAACGCAGTCATTTAGTGGTGGATGGAGGATGAGAATTTCGTTGGCACAATCACTTTTTGTGGAACCGACTCTGCTATTATTGGATGAGCCAACCAATCATCTTGATCTTAGAGCAGTTCTCTGGTTAGAGGAGTATTTGTGCAGTTGGAAGAACACTCTTGTAGTCGTCTCACATGATCAAGACTTTTTAAACACAGTCTGCAATGAAATAATTCATCTTTATGATTTAAAACTTGATACATATCGTGGAGGTTTTGATGAATTTGTAAGTTCTCATGAGCAGAAGAAAAAAAAGGCGAATAAGGAATTTGAAGCTTATGAAAAACAAGTGACAGCTGCAAAGAGAACTGGGAACCAGCAACAACTAGTGAAAGTAGAAGAAGAGTATAAGAAGAAAGGTAAAGGGAAAAAAAAACTTGATGAAGATGATCAGTTACAAGAGGTACCACATAAATGGCATGACTACATGGTTCGGTTTCATTTTCCCGATCCTACTGAATTGAGACGGCCATTGTTAAAGCTTGATAATGTGAGCTTTAGTTATCCACAAAGAGACGACTTCAAGCTTTCTAATGTGGATGTTAGGATCGATATGGGTACACGTGTGGCTATAGTTGGACCCAATGGGGCTGGAAAATCAACATTATTGAACCTTCTTGCTGGAAAGCTGAATCCAACTGAAGGTGAAGTATGGAAGAGTCAGATGTTGAAAATTGGGAGATACTCGCAGCATTTTGTTGATCTTTTGACGATGGATGAAACGCCTGTTGAGTATCTTCTCCGACTTTATCCAGATCAGGTGAAAACCTTAGAAATTTTAGGAAAAAGGAGAAATTTTTTTTTTAGACATTATATAAAAACTAATTAACAGCCTAAATACATCAAATATAAATATTTTTAGCATAATTTAGGAAGCAAAAATTTAGTAATGGTGACATTGTTAACTTGATTTGGGTAAATAGTAACCTACTTTCTGAAGTGTTTCACCCGGGTCACTAATTTTTTTAATTTTGTGCCTACTTAACACTAAAATTTGCAAATGTATTCCATTTTGTTCAACTTCAAGTAACATCTATGACATTGTTAGTCTTATTGATTTGCTGCATGAATACAACTAATATATCTTTGACATCAGAAGGGTTGCAGTAAGCAAGAGCCTGTTCGTGCAGAGCTTAGTAAATTTGGGCTTAATAAGGATAATCACAAGGAGGAAATTGCTAACTTATCTGGCGGGCAGAAGGCTCGTGTTGTGTTTACATCGATCTCAATCTCCCAACCGCACATTTTGCTTCTAGATGAGCCCACAAATCATTTGGACATGCAGAGCATTGATGCACTGGCTGATGCACTCAAAAAATTTAGAGGCGGTGTTGTTCTTGTTAGTCATGATTCTAGATTGATATCACGTGTTTGCGAGGATGAAGAAAAGAGTGAAATCTGGGAAGTTGATAATGGAAGCGTGACTGCATTCGATGGTACTTTTGAGGAATATAAAAAGAAGCTCCTGAAGGAAATTAGAGACGAGGTTGATGATTAACACCACATTTCTCTGTAATGTTAGAGTGGTATGTCATTCTTGGTTGCATCGAAAACATTGGATACAATCATACATGTCTTAGACAATGTATGGCCCATGAACATTTTGGTTTTTAATGAAGCAAATCTTTTAAATTAAAATCAGCGTTCCCTCTTTTACACACATGATTAATGTAATGATGATATTCATATGGTTTAATTTGAAATGGCATTAACTTATTAATAGGTTTTGTTCTTGTTGTTTCATCTCTAACGGGTCAAACAAGCAACATTAGAAAACTAGCTTAATAGGAAACATGGCCCAAAATGTGTTTTCTGTATAAAACTTTATTGTTAAAATCATTTACAGTACTTATTTGCAACCATAGTTGCCACAGAGATTCTTTATAAAATAAATGAAGTTGTCGGGAAAAAGACCCGGCCAGTTCAAATTTTATCTGTTTTGGCCCATTACCCAACCTCAACCTAACCCGAATCAGAGACTGACCAGCTTGATTGATTTCTGATATGAGGAAAAATGGGCAGCTCTTTAAACTCTATACTGTGATTTTTGGTCAGCGTGTGTTTTTTGATGTTTCACATTGCATCCATGATTTATGGTTTAGATACATATATGGTCCCATTTCTTTAAAGTAAAAGTGTAGTAACTCTCAAATATATGGGGAGGTTGAAATGTAGATAGTTTTAACCCTACATAAGGTAGAGAGACTGCTTTCAGGTTCTACCTAAGAGATAAAAGGACCTCCGGCCTTGCAAGGAGTAAAGATCGAACCAATGACCTCTGTCTCCAGAGGCAAGGGTGTTAACCGCTTGATCCAAGTCTTGCTTGTCATATGGTCACATTTCTTTAAAAATTGTAAAACCTATTAAGAAACCAAAATTCTTTTGATTTTATCAAAATGTGAATCATATTTTAGTTTTTTTATCATTGTCTTTTGATCTTACGATTTTAAGATTATGAGATCTTCATCGACGAAAACAATTCAATCATTCACAAAATCTTTAAAAGGATATGTTTAGTATAGGATATTGTCCTGATTCGATCCTTTAAAATTCATCAATGAGTTAGCGGGTAGTGTTTGGATCCACTGACATGATATTCGAGTAATGTATAACATAACACTAATTTATATTACCGTTTACATACGAGTATATAAGGTCACACGCACAATCACAATGAACATTTTGATATCTGATTATATGTATATATACACAAATATATGAATGGAATCCTACTACAAGTTAAATATTCTTTCTAATTGAACAAAAGCGAGGAGGCCAGCTTTACCGAATTGTAGAGGTGAAGGAACGAGAACTTCCCCCGAATCGACAAAAAGATTCCGAGCACGTCTGGTCAA
>JAOEHQ010034697.1:0-12902 GCA_025447715.1 Asclepias incarnata | reverse complement strand
TAGTCAAAAGGGTGGGTAGAGTAATAAACGTCAACCACAGGGGTACCTAATGACATTTTTAAACCACAGGGGCCGAATCTCAAATCGCGACAACCACAGGGGCACCTAATGAAATTTACTCTAAATTTTTAATAAACTTATAAATATATAATTGTTACGAAGTTCAATTAATTAAAATAATGATAAACCAAATGTCGAAACTTATAAAGAAAAAACAGATATTAGTTAGATTATATACTAATTAAATTTAGTCTCTAATTTATGTACTTGATTAAATATTTTGTGTAGCAAACAAATTAATCTATCGTTACTATTAAATTCTCTAACTTACCTTCATGATTTATTTTTTTATTTTTTAAAATTTTTCTCTAAATATTGAAATATAAGAGCCGAACGAACCATTTTTGAAAATAAGTTTGAGACAATAAAAACATTGATTATAAAGTTGAATTTGAAATAGAAAATAAAGACATATTAAAATAAAAAAATAAAAACTTTATAAAAATCACGGATTTAAAAACTTGCGTGCTAATTTTTAGCAACTAGAAATTACCCATTTGAAATGATGAATATTTATTTTTAAAAAAAATTGATAATATAAATATTACATCACAAAATATTTTTTAAAAAAGATTGACTTAAAAAATTGATTAAGGTAGAGCCATGTAAGTTTTTTTTTAAAATAGATGATATCATTAAAAGTTTTCTTTATCTAGTAAAAAGATTAGATTCGTTAAACTGAAATAGAGCTTTTTTTTTAACCATCATGATATGATATTATTTATGAAAATTTAAAATATTTTTTTTTAACAGCATAAAAATATTAAGCATTAAAAGAAATAAAAAATATATTTGTGTATATGTTACCACTAGAGGGGTACCCGCAAAATGCGGCGGCGGTGGCGGTGTGGTAATGACGGCGACTTTTGGTGTTGGTGGTGGTGACGGCGTCGAGTGGTACATGTAATTGATGTAAAGGAATTAGTGGAGATATTTTATAGACAAAAAATTTAAAAAGGGAGAGGGGTAGTTTGTTTTATAAATGAGGAAAAATTAAAGATATTTTAGGTATATGAGTTAATTATAAAAAGAAAGTTTTTTAAATTAAAGAGTAATTTAGTTATTTTAAAGACAGAAAGTTGAAAAAAGAGAGGATAGTTTGTTTTATAAAGGAGTAAAGATATATGTCACACGTTAATTACTTAATACCATCCTTATTTCAAGTAATATGGTCTAGATGGATAAATGTAGACATGAAAGTACTTATTTATGATTTTATTCATTAAAGAAAAATAAGTGATGTCATAATATATTATTTTTATATGAAAACGGTCATTTTTAAAGGGCCATGATTGTGACACATATGAAAGTTTTGAAAAAGGTTACCTTATAATGACTTTTATTTATTTATTTATATATAAGATTTGTTTCTCTATGTATTAGAAAACTATTCAATCTTTTCTTTATGGAAATAAAGATTCTGAAGGAGTCAGGGAAATACCGAATATTGCTTTCCTATTTTCTCAAAATGTTCTGGCGGTTAATCTATTTTATATAACGTAGGTGAATATAAGATTGTTTTATATTTAAACTTAGGTTTGGAACTCTTCATATCATAATATTTTAATCAATTACAAATATGAGGTCTAAATCATTTATTTATTTTTAAAAAATTATTAAAAATTTTGTATATGAAAGGTTCTACACCTAAGCTTAGGTGTGAAATAACCTTATATTTACTTTTACACACACATATATATATATATATTTATTATATATATACAATAATATATATATATATATAGAGAAAATAATATACAACATCTATATACAATAATATATATATATATATATATATATATAGAGAGAAAATATTGGTTATTATAAAACAACTATTAATGTAAAATAAATAAGACAACATCTTGACCATTAGATTATGATCAAGATAATAAAAATTGATACACAGATTTTCACAGAGTACAAGTATATATAAAACTGATGCATGAAGATTCACAGATCGCAAGTGTATAAACAAGTATATAAAACTGATGTATCATCGATGAAACCAATTAATCATGATGGTCATCTTTATTCATTAGTACCGAACATGATGCATAAGTATTATGTTGAATTTGTCAATCTATAATACATAAATTTAAATTTAAAGTTCTTACCGTTTGTTAAAATAAGAATGTTTGTATGGAAATACAACTGTATATGGCAAAAGTGAATATAAGGTTGTTCCATACCTAAGCTTAGGTATGGAACCTCTCACATAACAATTTTTTTAATATTTGTTGTATAATAAATAAATGACCTGGGCCCCATAAATTTTATGGATTAAAAAAACAAATATGTGAGTGTTCCATACTTAAACTTAGGTATGGAACAGCCTTATATTCACCTTCCCCATATATATAATCTCTTATTACTCATAATTAATATGTTGGAGGAGGAACAGAGATAGAGAAATATGTTAATAGGCTTGTGTACATGCATGCCAAACTCTTCATATCCCGTTTATGTCAGAATTGGGTACAGTTGTTGTACATACATGCCAAACTCTTGCGGATCTTTTATAAGTCTTTTTGCTTATGGTTTCAAAAGGAAAAAAAGGAGGAAGTAATTGCCGATATGATTGTGTAATGTTTAGAAGCAGGGTTGGCTCAACTTTTTTAGTGGCTCTAGACGGGACTAACTTTGGTGGCCTTTCCATAAAGTTTTTAACAAAAACTCCCATCCTTTATTTGCGTTTGAAACCGGCAAAAATAAACTAAAAATCTTAAAAATTGCGAAATTAAAAAATTATCTACTTTTTGTATGTGTAAAAAAAGTTTAAAATATTCATATAAAGTTTATTTTCTAGCTTTTATAGAAGCAAACTCGTTAATTGAATGTTCATACTCAATTTCATAAGATAAATCTTTTTCGATTGGCAAAATAGCCAACTCATTTAATCTTTTTTGTGACATTGTAAATTGTAATTAATTTTTTTACGAGTTATAGTTTTAAAAACTCCTTTCGGCGGTAACAACGCTAACAGGATTACAGGAATAGTTGACATAACTCCATAAACAATATACTCATTTGAAAAAGTATTAAAATTTCGAGTATAATTTAAAATGTAACGAGTGTGTCACTTTCTAAATGGATTTTTGGGGTTCGGAAAAGATGAGAATGTGTTTAAAAAAAAAAAAGTATATATGAGTCATCATGGTTTTGAAAATCGGACCGGACCAGCCAGTCCAACCGGTTGAATCGGTGGGTCGACGGGATTTTGTAACCGGTCCGGTTAAACCCCATTAGAATAACCAAAAATCATGGGCAAAAGGGGTTTCAAACCTGCGTCTGCTGAAACATTGTTAAACACCCCGTCCAATAGACCAATTGTATGTTGGTGTTAAAAGTTCAATTTATTTTTAAATATATATAATTCTGCTTTTCCCTCTTTTCTTAGCTCAAGTCTATACTATTGTCGTTTTGTAGACTTGGCCTATTAAACCACTAACAGTAATAATTAAATAAAACTTATTAATAAATTCATCAAATAAGTTATCAACAACCGATAAATTCCATTCAACTCGAAATTTTTACATATATATAAGTGTATTCATTGCTTTTATTCGATTGCTATTTTTTAAAAAAAAATTAGTGAAAAATACATGTCATTCCAAAGAATCGAACCTGTAACCTTTGATTCAAGGAAAACGGTGTTACCATACCCACTAGACGTTACTTATGTTAAACGTTATATAACATATACGGTTCAAGTATTATATTTTGTTAAATTTTTAAATATAAAAGATCGGTTTCTGGATGTCCTTAGGGCTTGACAAATCATCCATATGATATCATTCTTAGATAAAAAAAAATATATAGTTTCTAGTCTACTTTATTAATCTCGTTTTATTTATTATTTTATATATAAGATATTAAGATGTCATATGTTTTATTTGAATTTCCTCGAATTTTCCTAACAAGTTTTTTTTTTTTTTTTTTATCTGGTTTTTCTATTAGATGACTTTCTCAAAGTTTACTTTTTTTTTTTTTAATGTTTTTTTAAACTTAACAACCAAAACATTATTAATTATTTTATATATATATAAAAAAAATTAGTTTCTTATACAATCCCATGTATTACATGGGTAATAAGCTAATGTAGTATAAAAACTAGTTAATTCAGTTCATATATTACATACCAAATTACACGACCAAGCGTTAATCCTTTGTGAGTTGATGATGTACCCCTCCATGAATACAGAAACTTACAGATACACAAACTTATACGCTGGCTGCCTTCGTATAAAATGAAAGTAAAATCTCATAGATATTATTTCCTCTAAAAATGGGATATGCTTAATTAAATCCCCTAAAAATATACAAATAATATGCTTTCCTATCTTACGGGTAACTATCATATGGAAACTAAATAAATATTAGATATGCATTACCAAATATAAAGGGATTCGTTCTTATCTTTTTTTCTCGATCACCAAGCTATAACCTCCTTATAAAAAAGGAGGCTTACTTCGTTATGTGGGACGTTCTACTCAGCCACAATATAGGTATGTTTGGTAAAAGTAGCTGGAGCTTTTAGTTGGTGCTGTAAGCTGTAACTTTTAAGCAAAATTGTTAGCGAGCTTTTATTTTTAGAAGTGTTTGGTATGGTAGTTGTAGCTACAACTTAAGAGTGTAAAATGACAAAACTGAATATTAAAAGCTTAAACCAAAAATTATGAAAGGGGTATTTGTGTATTTTTAAAAATTAAAAGTTTCATCCAAACTAAAAGCTTCTAAAACGCTAGCGTTTCATTTTGGAGCTTTTTCATTAAAATAAAAGCTCAAGCTATTACACCCAAACAAAGCTTTTAACATAATAGGAGCTTATTGTTCAAAATTAAAAGTTAAAGCTTCCAAAAAGCTTTTGCCAAACATGCCCAGAGTATGTTTGATAAAAAGCTTTTAGGAGCTTCAAACTTTAGTTTTAAGAAAAAGCTCCTACTGAATAAATAGCTTCATTTGGTAAAAAGTGCTTTAAGCTTTTAGGGAGGAGAAAAAGCTTGTTTACGTAACGCTGGTGTTGCTTGCGTTTGAAAGTGACTACAAGCTTTTTGTATATTATATTACTTTAATAACCTTCATATAAAGACATCATTTTATCTGTAGTGTTTGATCTATGGGTAAAATTGAAGAAAATATATCCAATGAAAAGACAAGTCTATAAGCAAAATGTCAGGAAGGTAACAAAAGTCTATGTTTTTTTATTTTTATATGTGTAGGAATTTTAGGTAGACTTTTATTTTTAATGTATTTTATATATGTATAACAATAAAAATGATGTGAATTTTTTTTCTTAATGTACTTTATAGATATAGAAAACAAATTGAGTTTTTTTTTTATGCATTTAATAAAGAAATAACTTATATATATATATATATAATATAATAATAATAATAATACAACATATATATCATTATGTTTAATACTAGGTATTTTTTATTTATGTCTATTGTTGTCATTTTACAAATCTATTAAAAGCTTCAGTTACTTTGTCAAACACTTAAATATATCTAAAAAGCTTCAGCTACTAGTTACCAGTTATAACTACCAGCTATCAGCTAACAATTAACAACTATCAGCTAGTTTTGTCAAACATACCCATATTCTCTCTTCTCCATTCTTTCGAAGGAGACATCACCTTTATCCCCAAAAAATACATATACTTCGCAACATTACAATCGAATACAAAGGAATCCTAATTCATTTACGGCGGCTAACAAGTATACAACACCTCACGATTGGTGTAAGCATGCTCTGTTGCCTAAAAGACATGCCATTGTTCCATAAACAAACACTTTGGATTTTGAGGCGTAAAGAGGCATTGCCCTACCAGCTGAGGATCGCCAATAAATCCTCCCACACATATAATCTCACACCGAGATGTAGCCCCAAGCGAAGTCTTCATGCTAATTGCGATTTGGTTTTCAAGTTATAATTATATTACTTCTTAATAATCTTATTGAGTTACTATGTACACTTTTTATCGGAAAAAGAAAAAGAGAAAAACAACCATTTTTTTTTCCTTATAAGTTACAATTAATTGGTTTACAAAATGAGTATTAAATTTTGAAACTGCCATAATTTGTACCTATGAAAAACCCTTCAAAATACTCAAAAGGAATTCACAGATTACAGGAAGGAAATCATAAGGAAAAAAAAAAAGAATGAAGAAGAAGTCGGGTCTCCAATAGGGGTAGCTTGGTGAGAGTTTTCTGAAAGGTTATTCAAGTATCATTTGTCTCTTTTTCAAAAGGTAATTATCCAAATCCGCATATTGTTCAGATTCTTTTAGGGTGGACGGTATATACCGGTGAATGAGCGGTGACCGGCTGATGACCGGGTGGAACACCACCCTGACCCTTTGGTGACCGGGTAGGTGGTGAGCAAAGTGGTGACCATGCTACCCATGTCCCTCCCCACCTTCTTATCCATTTTTTGACCAAATATACATCATATAACATTTCTGTATTTTTAAATTTCATATTTATTTCATAAAAAATAAAAACAAAAAGAGTGGGGAGCGGTGGTGAAGCATTCCTTGCAAGTGGGTAAAAATGGGGAAAAATAAAAAAGGTGGGGAAAGGTGGGGAGGAGTGGAGAGGCACTCCTTCCACCCATTAAAAACGTAAATGAATAACACGGTATATATATTCCTTATTAAAAATTATCCATCCCTTGTTGAAAGTTACATAAATTGGGACATGCGAAATGTCTAGACTACCCTTAATGAACTTAAAAACTTATAAGGAATTATCTAATTTGCCCTTAATGAACTAATTTACACCCTAAACCTTTATCTTACTAATTTACACCATAAACCCTTATCATTTAAAATATCTCCACTACCACATTTACATTAATTACATTAACATCAACCTACACCACTCGACGCCGCCACCACCATCAATAGTCGCCGTCATCGCAACCAGTCGTCGCCGCATTGCGCGAGTACCGTGCTATTATATTTCAAAAGTGTTAAATTATTTTGGTTAAAAAGGAACGTTGGCTCGGTAAAACTTTACATATCTATACTTTTATATCTATACTTCTATACTACTATATAATAATTGTAGCCTTATGTTAAAAAGTTACATAATTTGGATATGTGAAATACCTATATTTCCCTCTTACTATTTTTACACTATATATCCCTTATCTTTTAAAATATCTCCACTGTTCCCTTTACATCAATTATCTACATCACTCAATGCCGTCACCACCAACAGTCACTGCCACCAGCACCACCACTAGTCGTCCCCATCACCACCGGTTGCCGCCGCCACCACACCGCCGCATTGCGCGGGTACCTTTTAGTGAAATACAATAGAGTTATTTACAACAAGATGCAATTGTCATAACCACTGAAAAACACAAAATTCCACAGAACAAATGCTTTGTGGATCCATCCAAAGTCACTCCAGCAGGCCCGTGAGCGTTTACGGAGGCGTTAGCGGTATGCATTGTGGATTACAACCTCTTGTGGATCATTGCTATCCTTTTCTCATAAGATGTCAAATATTTCCAATACGGAGTATGTTTTTGAATAAGAAAGCAACCGATTTCACATGACACCCTTCAAATAACAACCCAATCCATCCATGTAAAGGCCACCACGACCATAAAACCCCGCAAATGAACCTGTATCCCATGGTACTGAAAAACGAGTCCCTGTCTCTTTACCAAAAGGCCCGTCCGTCTTTTTGTTGGTCACGAAACACAGCGACGAGATTACTGTAAAACCTGCATGATGCCCGGTAGTTACTCCAACTGTTCCAATCATCCCAGTTATTTCTTCGTCCACATCGAAGTTAATCTGCAAGAGTTGACCATAAGCAACTCATTAAATAGAGCCCATCCAATTTTGGGATTCAGTATTCACTAAAATGTTCTAATCAATCAAAATTCACCAATTCAAGTAATGTTACCTCAGAAACTTTGCCACCCCTGTAGCCACTATTACCCCCATATCGTTTAGTGGACTGCATCAAACCACTGAAATCTTGAGTTGTAAAAATCATAGAATAAATCCAATCTTTGTGATCTATTGTTATCTTCCTAAGTTTTTGATTATTCTCAAGCTGCGAAGACCATGGAGTTCCACCTGTGGTTGATCCCCATAACCCGATTCGGGTGATTCTTTGACAACCCTATACAATTCAAATTAAAAGAAGCCTGAATACAATTTATATTCTAATGAAAGATCTTTAATCTATATGTGGAAAACCGTAACTTACTATTTGAAATTCCAATGAGTTTTGTAGCTCTTCAATGAGTAATCCCATAGTTGGGCGTTGTTTTCGATCCTTTTTCAAGCATTGATAAGCAATTCTATAGAACGTTCGTAACGAATTTGGCTTCATTTGTTTAAGTAGATTGGGCATGATGATTTCTTCTAATCTCCCTTCTTTATAATGAAGTTTTACCAATTTAGATAAAAAGCGACGCTCGTCATGGTATTTAGTAACTATTGCTGGCCTTCCACATAAGACTTCGAATAAAACCACACCAAACGAGAACACATCAGATTCTTTTGTAAGTATGTCGGTGGTTGCATACAGTGGATCAATATAACCAAGTGTACCACAAGCATTTGTGACAAGAAAAGTAAACTCTTGGTTCGCTGGACCTATTTTAGACAACCCGAAATCAGAAATCTTAGCCTCCCAGTTCTCATCTAACAGGACATTGGAACTTTTTATATCGCGATGTAATACCCTGTGTCCCTCTCCCACACCGCTATGAAGATAATTCAGACCACGAGCAGCACCAAGACATATCTGAATCCGTTGCACCCATGTAATATCCGTGGTGGCCAAGTACTTATCTAGGCTGCCACGAACCTCATGTTCATAAACAATGATTTTCTCATCATCTTCATCAGAAAATCCAACAAGTGAGACGAGGTTATCGTGTTTGTAACTAGATAGCATGGTGAGCTCCATTAAGAACTCGTGTTGTCCTTGCCCACCCTTCACGTCTAGCCGTTTTACAGCAACCGTGGTGGTTGGCTTGTTGGAGTTGGTGGCGGAAAGGGAGAGTTGACCTCTGTAGACCCTCCCATATCCACCTTGGCCGATGAAATTGTCGTCTGAAAAGTCGTTGGTGGCTAACTTGATGTCTTCAAGTGGGATTTTGAGGTGGTCTAGTTCTTGAATAAAAGACATGAGACAGATGAATGGGGTTCTACCGTTGATGTGTAGGCTTTTAGGTGGTCTATTTTGTTTTTATTTTTTCATTTTTCGTTCTTCGAAATGAATGAATGAATGATGATATCAAACATCAATCGGATCGGTATGTCAAATTTGACTTTACCATTGGATAATGCACAATAAAACCACTACTTTCGGGGATGCAAACAAACGAGACGACACATTAGTTAAATACATAAAAAGGATTATGAATCCACGTACTATTGTAAAGCAATAATATCAGTATCTGTATTGTAAAGAATTTATAACTTTTTATAAATTCATTATAACATAGATATTAATAATAAGTCGTCGAAATTTTTTAGACAGTTAGGAAAGTATAATTTTAGAAAAATAATTGAACTTAAACTATATTTAACAAATTGTAGAGATTTTTTATATATAAAAGTATAATTTAAACTAAGTACGGTCAATTGATAAACTAAGTATTATGTTTGATCAATTGAATTTTAAGACGAGCCTCTCTTCTATCAATATTAAGATCCAATTAAAAGAAAGAAGTATAATATCGTAAAAAAGAATTTCCGTTTGATAGCCAAGTTATGGAAAATAATGTGGTTTCTATTGTTCTAGATGATTCAAAAAGTCGTTTAAATAAAAACATCCAGCCTGATGATATCAAATTACCAATGTTGCAAAGGTCGTTAGAATCAACAAAATCCGTTGTATCACAGTTGATTAACACATTGTAGTGTCTCGGCTCCTCTTTACCAAAAAAAAAAGGTCAATAGAATCAACCCAAGACAAACTATCCAAATTAAAGTTGTCTAAGCCGATGGGCCGTCGATGTTCCATCACTTTTTAATAAGTTCCCAAATTTTGACCGTCCGTGAGACAATAAACTAACTAATGTTCCAATGTTTTAAAACAGTCATCGCAAACAACACATCTTGAAGAATGGATGTCTATGTTACCAGTGACGAGATTATTTCGAGTGGGAAGGCGGTTGTTGAAGATATGCCACTAGTTGATATTAATCTTAGAAGTGGCGAGGGGTGACAGGGGCATAGGGGTGACGAGGGGCGGGAGCGAAGAGGAGAGTTAATATAATTTGAGGTTTTTAAATTTTGGAAAATGAAAAATGAAAAGTGGAAAACAATAAATAAAAAAAAATGTTTTCTAATTTCCCATTGAAAAGTGAAAAACAGTGTTTTCTGTTTTCCTAAAAAATGTTTTGGAAAACTATTATTTGATCGCATTTTCTGTTTTTCATGTTTTCTTAGAAATCAAAAATTAAAAACAAATGATGTTTTCCCCAACTAAAAACCTCCTTAGCTTCCCAATTTTCATCCAACAAAATATTATAGCTCTTTATGTCACCGTGTAACACCCTAAGCCCATCTCCCACACTTTTGTGAAGATAATCTAACCCATGAGCTGCAACAAGACATATCTGTTGTGAAGAAACACAACCACAAGATGAGGATGCCGGTCCATCAAGGCAAAAAAAAGGGTGGCGAGTTCATAGAAGAAAAGCACACGACGAGCCACGAGTGAAAGTTAAACAAATTGCTTGGTCAAACGAGAAACAAATGGTTTTAGCCTGAGCTTGACTTGAGGTGACCGAAGACCCGATGGAAGGTATTCTTTTTTTTTTTAAAATCGGTTTTTTTTATTTTAATTTTCGGTTTTTTTTATAAGTTTTATCTAGTTTTATTTATGTAATGGATTTATATTTATTTATTTATGTTAAAGATATATGTTTTTTTATATGTTTATATAATATATTTTATTTAATATTAAAGTGTAGAAAAAAAGAAAAGAAAAGGGACTTCTAATAAGATGTCTCACCTCACCATTTTAGAAGGTTTCTTACCAGGCGCTACATGACGTAAGATACCCCAAATGAAGGAAGCCTAGCTCCCCATATTCCCATAGTCTAATGGATCGAATTGGATTGTTGTAAGACATGATATGAAGTATTTTGTTGGGACCGAGATAAAATATATAAATAAATAAATAAATAAGGTGTTAAGATTAAAATCTAACATCGAGAATGACCTAACAACCAATAAATAGAAGTTTTCATATGGTAGCCTTCAAATAGCAACCAAAACCATCCAAGTAAAAGCCCGCACGACCATAAAACCCTGCAAACGAGCCTACATCCCAAGGAACTGAAAATTGAGTACCTTTCTGCTGACCAAAAGGCCCATGCCTCGTTTTATTTGTCATAAAACACAAGGACGAGATTACTATGTAACCTGCATAACGCCCCGTGGTTACTCCAACTGTTCCAAGTACCCCTGTTATTTCTTCTTCCTTATCAAAGTTAATCTACAAAGCAACAATAAGTTTATATGTACGTTTTCAAACATTAGCTACTGATGGTAATATAATTTTCAGCTTCATGTTACTGTAATAATTTTCACCTTCTTTCATTATGCATTTAATTTGTAGAAAATGAACTTTATAAAACGTACAGGCCAACAGTCCTCTTATGCATTTGTCAAAACCATTTTAGTATTTATTTTCAACATCACTCGTGAATTTGGGATAAAATATGGGGAGATGACAAGAAGAATTGTATGCTTTACACATTGAACACTGTGCAATATGCATAGTAAATAGTATTCTACTTATAGCTATACGAAAAGGTAACTAATCATGTTGTGTACATATCACATCTCTAAAATTTGTTACCTCTGAAATTCTACCACCACTCTGGCCACCGGCACCACCATGATGTTGAGATGAATCTAAGGAACCACTAAAATCTTGAGTTGTAAAACCAATAGAATAAACCCAATCCTCATGATCTATAGTTATCTTCCTAAGCTTTTGATGGCAGTCAAGTTGCAATGACCATGGAGAACCACCCGTGCTTGATCCCCATAGCCCGATCCGTGTGATTTTTCGACAACCCTACAATCACAAACTTTGCAATCAACCAAATTAATTTCACAAGAAATTGATTATATAACTTACTATTTGAAATTCCAATGAGACTTGTAGTTGCTCCATGATCGATGCCATTGTTGGACGTTGCTTTCGATCCATATTAAGACATTGATAAGCAATTTTAGAGAATGTTTGAAACGACTTTTGTTTTATTTGTCTTCGTAGATTTGGTAAAATTATTTCATCTAGTTTTCCCTCTTCATAACGGACTTTGGCCAAATGAGATAAAAAACGACGCTCATCATCATATTTTCCAATCATTGCTACCCTGCCACACAAGACTTCAAATAGAACCACACCGAATGAGTACACGTCTGATTCTTTTGTAAGTACACCTGTCGTCACATATAGTGGATCAACATAGCCAAATGTGCCAGCGGCATTTGTAACAAGAAAAGTGAACTCCTGATTAGTAGGGCCTATCTTAGATAACCCAAAATCGGAAATCTTAGCTTCCCAATCCTCATCAAGCAAAATATTGGAGCTCTTTATGTCACGATGTAACACCCTGTGCCCCTCTCCCACACCATTATGAAGGTAATTCAATCCACGGGCAGCACCAAGACATATTTGAAGCCGTTGCACCCATGTAAGATCGGTGGTTAGATACTTATCAAGGCTTCCACGAACTTCATGCTCGTAAACAATAAGTTTCTGTTAGAAATCTAGATTGAATCCAGAAAATATGATTATTATTATTGAGAATAAAAGAATGAATCACAATATGTATTC
>JAOEHQ010034675.1:0-12903 GCA_025447715.1 Asclepias incarnata | reverse complement strand
CATCACCTTTTGATGCATGTACTGAATGAAGTTTACGAATTTCATATACTATAACTTAATTTTTTTGAAAAATCATTCACCATCGCGCATCGCACGGGTACAAATTTAAGAGTACGTGTCCCTCGAAAAATCAATTAAATTAAAAGTAGATTTAACTTTAGAAATGATTTTTAATTTACTAATATCAATTTAAGCATAATTTACTAAATAAGTAAATAATCATAGATTTTTTCATATATACATAATTTGGAATTTCTAACAAATTAAACCTTAACAAGCTAAAATTACATTAAATATATGCTAGTTTTTCCTTTAACGACTCATAGTAGTATCATCGAGGTCCAAATAAATCGAGAAATTATTATAAGTTGTTCTTCACCACCGCATATATCGCCAGGATATAATGCTAGTATCATTAAAAGTATTTTTATCGGATATAATATTTTTTTTCGAAAGTCATCTGTCAAAAAAAAAAAAAACATCAATAAAAAAATCTAGACATCATATATGATTTTGTCAAGCTTATAAAATACAATGGATTGCTATAACATCATATTTTTACTAAGAAATACCTATCAAATTGTATTCAACTTCAACAAAATTATCGTGTATTAATCTAATTTTTATATTTTATTGTGCGTATTAAATCCAAAGATCAAAAGGAAACCCAGCAAATTGTATAATAATAATAATAATAATTCCATCATCTAGCAAGAAATTGAAAGTGACTTAGGTGCAGTGGTGGTGGTGTTCGAACCATAGAAACTATGAAGGAAAAAGTGGAATCTTGAATGCGCTAAGACTGTATGGAGTGGGGTAGAGCTTGCCCCGACGCCGCCCCTTTCCGCCTGAATTCCGCTCAGTACACCGCCCCGGGTGGTGGCATTGGCAAAAAAAAAAAAAAAAATCCCGACAAGTGTTTGACTCCCAAATTTTTTATGGTTTCCAAAAAACTAACCGTTGGGAACGGCTAGTTTTAAAAAAAAAAAGAAAATTTATTTTTTATTTTTAACTTTTATTCTATTTATTCCTAACTTTTTTACATTTGTCACACACTCCATCTTCTATCTTTCTTTCTTTCTCTCTATATTTTATACAACTTCTTCTAATTGTTTTTAACAAAAATGCATCCCAACTATCCATTCAACTAACCCCGAGCTACATTCGACCAAACCCCACCAACCCACTCGATGTTACGGATCCAAACTATCCGGCTTAATTTTATCTCGTACGTGAGCCAAATGAACGTTCCATCACCGGGAGCGGGGGAGCAACGAAAGTTGCCGCTGGGCCATGGGAGCAACGAAAAAAGCGTGTTCATAGGAAGAAAAATGTCGATGAACAGCGCACAAAAGTCACACAAATGGCTTGGACGAGCGAAGAATAAATGGCTTTATGTAAAGCTTGGGTTGACGTTACGGAAGATCCTATGGAGGGTATAATTTTTTTTTTAATTCGGATTTTATAAATATATATATATATATATATATATATATATTCGGGTATTTTTTATAAAATATATATATATATATATATATGTATATATTATACATTCTGTTATATATATATATTATATATTCTGTTTTATATTATTATATACATATTGAAGATTTGAAGATTTTGTAAACCGACTACAGTCATCTTTCAGGGCTCGAGCGTCAGTTGACCGAACAACTTAAAAAACGAATCATGGAGAAATATGGGTATAATAATTAGTTTTATGTATTAGTTTAGGTTTAATTTTAAAAATGTAATGGATTTATGTATTTTAAGTTTTATGTATTTTAAGTTTTATGTATTTATTAGTTTTATGTATTTATTAGTTTTATGTATTTTTATTTTGTGTTTATTAAAAAAGAAAAAAAATAATAATAAGGGATGCCCCAAAAAGGGATGTCTCACTCCCACAAAAAGGAGGGGCATCCATTTGGGGGAGGCACCGCCACATGACGGAAGACGCCCCGTGGATTTGGTTGATTGTGTGTGCGAGACTTGACAGTTCGAGACCTTGTACTTTGACTCTTATTGTTCAAACGTTTTTCAGGTGAGTTTCGTAGCTCCTGCTTTCTAAGTGTTTTGGGGTGAAAAGCATACAAAAATGTTTTCTAACAGATATTTGATTTTTGTTTACATTACGTACAATATTGTGTTATACTTTGAGCTGTTGTTAGAGTTACGGTTCAGGTTCAGGTTCATGTTCATGTTCATCACTTGGTACCAAGTTGGCCTGCATTAGGGGATCTGTATTGATACTACGATGAGTGCGATAGTATCTGTCTCGGCCATATGTTTACGTGTTCTTTATGTGTTATGTGTTTGTATGTGGAATGCGAGACGATTGGTAGGTAACTCTAGCTCAATGTATATTGTACAAGAACTTATCATGTTCATAACGTTTTCGACAGGTTTCATGATCATTATCGAAGTTGTTTTCTAAAACCCATGAACTCACCAACCATGTGTTGACTTGGTTTAGTATGCTTTTCAGGTGATCAAGCTAGACGTGATTGATGGCGTAGAAGCAGGAAATTTTGGATCAAGGACGACGCATCTTTTGTTAGATTAATTCAGGGATATGCGCGTTAGTTAGCGTTCCTTGATTGACTTTTTATTACCGCGAGCGCGTGACTCGAAGGCACCCTTCCTGAGGGGTTTAGTGTTTGTAATCACGCACTAGATTTGTATTGTAAACCATATGATTATTATTGACACCTTGTTTTGTAATCGAATATTTGAGTTGGTTTTCAATGAAAATCTTGTTTCATATAGTCGTATCTATGTAATTCCATGGAGCTGTACATTTAGTGGCATCCCATTATTCCACCTTGTTGGGGTGTTACAGCCGTCCTATGGAATTTCAAGGAGAAGTGGATCCTATCATTTGTACTAGGTGGATTTCAGAAATTGAAGGGACATTCCGTACGAGTCAATGTCCGAATGAGTTGAAGGTTCCTTATGCAGTTAGTATGCTAAGAAATCATGCCAATAGATGGTGGGATGGGTTGTTAACAGTGAGGAAAGAAGAGATGGATAAGATGGAATGGCCGGAATTTAAGGTCATGTTTTTTAAGGAATTTCACTCGGAGGCGGAAGTAACAAAGCTACGGGGAGAATTCTTAACTGAATGTCAAGGAACATTGATGGTCAACGAATTTCAAGTAAAATTCTTGGACAAGGCTCAATTTTGTCCGAAATTTCTAGAGAGTGATACTTTATTGAAAGAGCATTTTTATCAGAAACTAAAGAAAAGCATTTGGAAGAAGATAAGCTTGAGACAAATGGACACTTTCTCTATGCTAGTTGATGTAGCTCGTGACCATGAGGTTGAGCTAATGCAACCGGATGAAGAAGGGTCAAAGAGGAAGATTGAGGAAACTAACTCTCCAAACAAGCGTGCTAGAAATGATGGTGGTGCAAGTGGGAACAGTGCGAGGAAAGACAAACCATTTTGCAAGCAATGTAAAAAGAATCATTTTGGAGTGTGTCGGGCGGGGACCGGAGGATGTTATACTTGCGGGAAGCTGGGTCATGTTAGCAAGGATTGTAAGTCGATTCCTTCTAAACCGGTTGTTTGTTTCAAGTGTTTTCAAGAGGAGCACATGAGGAGTTCTTGCCCGATGTTAAGTGAAGAGGAAAAACGGGAGGAACGGAGGAAAGAGGCGGAGAGATGAAATGCAAGAGCTACGGGCAATCAAAAAGGAAGATCGTTTCAATTAACCGTGAAGGAAGCTAAGAAGGCCGATGATGTTATGACAGGTACCTTTCTCGTATATAATATTCCTATGAGAACCTTATTTGACTCGGGGGCCAATAGATCGTTTATTGCTTCTAGATTTGTAAATGTCATTCCTTGTCCCAAATCAAAGTTAGAAACACCTCTAAATGTAGAAGTTGGCAATAGTAGCGTTGAGTTAGTCTTTGATGTGTTTTGTAATTGCGAAGTTAAGATCTACTCCGAAACATTTCGAGCCAATCTTGTGCCATTTCCAATGGGAGAATTCGATGTAATTTTGGGAATGGATTGGTTAAGTAACTACAAGGCCAATGTTGTATGTGACGAGAAAGTGGTTAAGTTGAAGACTCCTGGCAATAAAGACATGGTTATCTATGGTGATAGAAAGGAGCGATCATTTTCTATTTGTACCTTTGCTTGTGCACGTCGGCACTTATCTCGTGGGTGTCAAGCCTACCTTGCTCATGTTATTGATTCCAAGAAGCAATCCCCATCTATGGAAGATATTTCTATTGTTTGTGAATTTTCCGATGTTTTTCCTGAAGACTTGTCGGGTATTCCTCCCGAACGGCAAGTTGAATTTTCTATTGATCTTGTTCCCGGAGCTTCTCCAATTGCTAAAAATCCTTATCGTTTGGCTCCTACCGAAATGCAAGAGTTGATGAAGCAACTTCAAGAATTACTCGACAAAGGTTTTATTCGTCCTAGTAGTTCTCCAAGGAGTGCACCAATTCTATTCGTTAAAAAGAAAGATGGTAGTATGCGGATGTGTATTGATTACCGTGAGCTCAACAAGGTTACAATCAAGAACAAGTATCCATTGCCAAGAATCGATGATCTATTCGACCAACTAAAAGGAGCTTCGTATATTTCTAAAATAGATCTTCGTTCCGGTTATCATCAACTCAAGGTGCGTGATGAAGACATTCTTAAAACCGCATTTCGTACTCGATATGGGCACTTTGAATTTGTTTTCATGCCATTCGGTCTTACTAATGCTCTCGCGGCATTCATGGATCTCATGAACCGAGTGTGTCATCCTATGCTTGATAAATCGGTAATTGTTTTAATTGACGATATTCTCATTTATTCTAAGAGCAAATCCTAGCACGAAGTCCACTTGCATGAGGTTTTAGAGACATTAAGAAAAGAAAAGCTCTACGCCAAGTTTTCTAAATATGAGTTTTGGCTAAGGGAAGTACAATTCCTTGGTCATGTGGTTAATAACGAAGTCATCATGGTGGATCCGGCAAAGATTAGTGCGGTTATGAAGTGGGAACAACCGAAGAGTCCAACGGAAATTAGAAGTTTTCTTGGCCTAGCGGGCTATTAACACCGTTTCATTTAAGACTTTTCAAGAATAGCGTCGCCCTTGACCAAATTGACAAGAAAGAACGTGAAATTTAGTTGAGGAATCGAGCAAGAAGGCGCATTTCAACAATTAAGAGATAAATTAAGTCAAGCTCCGGTACTTGTGCTACCGGATGGAGTTGAAGACATGACGGTGTTTTGTGACGCATCATCAAATGGTCTTGGTTGTATACTCATGCAAAGAGGAAAAGTCATTGCCTGCGCTTCTAGGCAATTAAAGGAGCATGAAAAGAATTATCCTACGCACGATTTGGAGCTAGCGGAGGTCGTTTTTGCTTTGAAGATTTGGCTTCATTACCTCTATGGTGTTAAGTTTACGATTTATTCCAATCATAAGAGTCTCAAGTACTTCTTCGAGCAAAGAGATCTTAACAATCGTCAGAGGAGGTGGCTAGATCTTCTAAAAGACTATGATTGTGAAATCTTGTATCATCCTGGCAAAGCTAATGTAGTAGCGGATGCGTTGAGTCGAAAGAGTTCTCATTGTTCCTTTGTCGTATCATCGTTACGTGTGTTGATCACAAATGACTTCTTCGATCAAATAAAGGAAGCTCAAGAAAAAGCGATGCAAAGATATCCTAAGCTAGAAAGGATCAAAGGTCAAACTCAACACTTCTCAAAGAACTCCCGTGGTCTTATCATACGACATGATAGAATTTGGATTCCATTCTCTAGTGAAGTGAAGCGTATCTTACTTGATGAAGCTCACAAGTCTAAGTATTCTATTCATCCGGGTGAAACGAAGATGTATCATGATTTGAAGAGAGAGTATTGGTGGCCGGGAATGAAGCGGGATGTTGTGAAATATGTTGAGAAGTGTTTGACGTGAGCACAAGTGAAAGCCGAGCATCAAAAGCCGTATGGGAAGATACAACCGTTAGAAATTCCAAAATGAAAGTGGGAGCACATTACCATGGATTTCGTCACTACCAAAGACGCATATAACTCAATTCGATACTATTTGGGTGATTGCTGATAGATTGACAAAGAGTGCGCTTTTCATTCCTATTAGAGAAACATAGTCATCGGAGGTGCTGTCTAGAATTTATGTCAAGGAAGTGGTAGCGAGACATGGAGTTCCTATCTCTATTGTTTCTGATAGAGATGTACGTTTTACTTCTCGATTTTGGCTTAAATTTCATGAAGTTATGGGTACGAGATTTAACTTGAGCCCCGCGTATCATCCTCAAACCGATGGTCAAAGCGAAAGGACCATTCAAACTCTAGATGACATGTTGCGCGCATGTATCATTGATTTCGGTGGAATGTGGGATTTGCATTTGCCATTGTTCGAGTTTTCTTACAATAATAGTTACCATGCAAGTATCCAAATGCTGCCTTACGAAATGTTGTATGGTAGGAGGTGTTGAACTCCTATTTGTTGGGGAGAAGTTGGACAACGTGAATTGGGTAGCACTGAAATAGTAATGAAGACCACCAAGAAGATTGAAATTGTAAGAGAACGTCTCAAAGCGGCTCAAGATCGGCAAAAGTCTTATTCGGACAAGAGAAGAAGACCCATTGAGTTTAATGTGGGAGATAGTGTTTTATTGAAAGTTTCTCCTTGGAAGGATGTGCTTAGATTTCGGAAACGGGGAAAGTTGAGTCCTCGGTTTATTGGACCTTACAATACAATTGCAAGAGTCAGGAAGGTAGCATATCGTTTGGAATTGCCCGATGAACTCTCGGGAATTCATCCTACATTTCATATTTCTCATCTTAGGAAGTGTCTAGCCGATGAAGATTCATATGTGCCATTAAGAGAGATTAAAGTTGACAATAAACTCAACTATGTTGAAGAGCCCATTGCTATCGTGGAAGAACAACTAAGAAGAGCTCAAAACAAGACGGTGCGATCATACAAAATATTGTGAAAGCATGGGAATATGAAGCAATGTACTTTGGAATCTGAGAATGATGTTATTGTTTATTATCCGTCTATGTATTCGGCTTGGATCACGAGGACGTGATCCATTCTAAGTGGGGAAGAGTTGTAACACCCCAAATAATTAAAGGTAATAAAATAATCTATTTTTGTAGTTTTACGTTTAATTTAAATTCCTAGTATTTTATTTTGAGAAATGAGATTAATTGGTTGGAACTTTAGTGGATAGTGGGTATAATACCCACCTAATTTGAAAGAAGTTGTGGCATCATCTGAGGATGCCACCATTTCCCTCTTTTGTGAGTCATCTTCCATTACAAACTCATTTCTACCTATACTCTCAATTCCCATTCCATTTCCAGAAATTTCAAGTAAATTACATTCTCTATTCAAGTAATCAATTCATAGTAATAATAAGAAGTCATCTCCATCTTTGTGGTAATATCAAAGTGGGAGTTTTAGTGTGTATGTGTGTGTTGACACACTTGAAGAAGAAGAAGAATTTGGTGGTTCCATCTTTTCTTGTGAATCTTTTCTAAGGTATAATCAATGTCCTTTTTATTAGCTTTGAGAATTAGGGTTCATGCAACCCAATAGAATTGGGGATTTTCATAGAAATGGTGTATTACTATTGAGTTTGATTATCAAGTTATTAGTAATAATATTATTGTTAGTGGAAGTGGTCAATTGATGATTTTGATAAGAAAATATGGTAATGACCATTTTAAAATGATTACAGAAAAGCTAGTAACATGAGATTTTATGATTGAGTCAAGTTCCATAGTAATGTGTTTGAAAATGGGTGATGGGAACCAATGAAATTGATTAGTTAGTTTAATTGATGAAGATGACCTTATGCATGTGATTTTGATTGAATTGCTAGGTTGAAAGCATTCATAGTTGAATTGTGGACATCTTATTTTGTTGTCGCATTGGAGGTGAGTTTTCTTGCATACTTATAGATATGTGTTGGGTCGATTACAAGTAAGGGCGCAACCCGAGGTTGTGATCAATTCGGTATAGGCCTAAGTAACGACCATGGTTAGACATACGCTCGGGTGCGTATGCAAACGAGTATTCACGCTTTATAGGCGTATGATTTAATGAAATGGTACCATATATGTAATGATGAGTAAGGTGAAGTATAAAGAGATGGTATGACGGTATCATAGGCTTTATACTATTACCTTACTATGTTCGCCCTCCAATATATGTTTATATGTATGCAAGTTGATTCACTAAGCATTGGCTTAATGTTTTAGTTGTTTACCCTTTTTAGGCGGTTCCCGGAATTGAATTGAATAGCTTGAAGTTGAAGTGCATAGTGAAGATTGCACTTGAAGGTATATTGCCATTGTGAAAAAAATGGTATTTTGAAGTATAGGTGTAGATAGCCTTTGACCTTGGCTCGGTATTCTACTTGTGTCATTTTGGTATATTATTGTAAATGCGAGTTTGAGTCAAGTGCTTTTGTGAAGTGATGTAACGAATGAATTTTTGGATAAATGACGTCTTGGGTAAACGTTGGGTAAAAAACCCGTTTTTATGTAAATGTCGTTTTGAATGTTATATTTCATGAAAACTTTGTAATGGTCTAAATATATTTTCTGACGTGTTCATGATTGTTTTGATATATCAAAATGGTTTGGTTTGGTTGCAATTCATGTAAGGTGTCAAAATGTAGTTTTCTGGCAAAAATGCAGTGCATCGCGACGCGATAAGGCTTGGTCGCGCCGCGATGGGTCGTGCGGCACGAGTCATTTATGGTCAGTAGAAAAACTCGCGAAGCGAGAAGATATTGGTCGCGCCGCGTGGGGTTTCTTTTACGTGATCGCGTCGCGATGGCTTTAGCCTCGCGCCGCGAGGTACTGTGTAAAATAAAATAAAATTTTTTTGTCTTTTCAGGTTGAGTCCTTTCACACAAATTCATAAAATTAATTAAAAAAATTTTTAATTTTTTTTTTTCCATTTGTACCGAAAAAACGGGTCAAAACCGGTCGGTTCGAATCTCATTAGAAAGGGTAAAAAAACTATCCCTAAAAAACCAGACACCCCTCCAGAACCCGGTCAAACCGTTCCGACCGGCCCGTTCCAATCGGTTTTTAAAACATTGATACTAAATGTATCGCTTGGGTAGCAAAATTATTCAAGGAAATGATATTTTGATGAGAGTCAAATATGTTTAATACTCCGTAGTCCGTATATGTCAAAAGTCTTGTTTGGGTGGCCCCTGCTAAAAGTGGATCGACTTTTGCAACATGTTTTCATTGCCATTTTTATTAAACAGAAGATGTGTGGCCGAGAAGGGTTACAAAAGACAAGACATTATATCTTTGTTACCAATGTGTCACCAACCCTTAAAGCGCTATCAGTTATTAGCCTCTCACACCGGCTTAGTGTGCCGGGGTTGGGGCTTCAGTGTGCAATGCTTTGTTTTGTTCCCGGCACGCCGAGTCAATGTTTTATACTTTTTAGTGTTAAAACTTAAAAGTGAGATAAAATATATATTTTAATTAAAAGTAGTGTTACAAAAATGAAGTTTAAAACCGAAAAGTTGAAGTTAAAAGATGTTGAGTGTCGTGCTGACGTGACAGTAACAAACTGAGAATTGATGACAAATTGGGTTTTGGGTTGGAGATTATATCTTTTATAAAATTATGTGATTGGAATTGTGGTTTTTGTTTACATTTTTCTACTGCCTTTGTGCTATGCATAGAGATAAGTTTTATCCAGACGTCTTAACATTCAAGGTTAATAAAGCAATCGCTATGCATGGAGAGAAGTTTCATCGAAGAGTTTGCATAAAAGAATGTTATAAAATTATGATTTTAAATTGACAAACTCTAAGGCCCTAATAGGAAAATTTGCCTTAGGTCTCTCGATATCTTGAGACCGTCCTGGTTTTACCTTTATCATTTGGACAAGTTAATACTAGTCATCTGTATTAAGTTGTTTATGGTTTTTTTTTTAAGAACGACGAGTTAGTTGTTAGTAATCGAGTACCCACAGTGACATCTAAGCAGACGGTATGCAGATCCTGATCCACGTTCCCTCGTTATCATCCCCAAGGGTTTAGGGAAACCCTTAGGGATACCACTCTAAAGGGAAAACCCATTGATAAGACTCGAACCCTCGACATCTCCAAAAGAAAAACCCTCTCACACGGCAACATTTAGATGGTCAATCCTTCTAAAAGGATTGGTTAGTTGTTTATGGTTTTAATTACTCTTTCAATTGCATATTAAAAACATGTTGTGGGTTTTTTCTATTCAGTAATTCACTGTGTTAAGAAATAGAGCCTTAAATAGTACACATCCAAACTAGTTTTGTAACAAGTTTAGTATGGTATCCCTATTCGGTTAATTGAGTAACTGAATAGAAGCAGCATAGATATTAACATGCACATACACAAAACACAATACTCTGCCACCTGCGATACTTTGTCACCTGCTTTTAGATAGGGTGGTGGGGGTTGTTTCACTTGAGTAAGGTCTCAGGTTCAGGTTCGAGACTCACTTGGGATTTTCCTCCTCGCAGTAACCACAAGGGTATCCCTTGGGGATGGTAACGAGTGTAATGTGTGGAGCCTGGGTTCGAGGTCCGCATACTGACCATTTAGATGTCACTGTGGATACTGTGGATTCTCGAGCCAACTAACTCTCCTTTAAAAAGAACATATAGTAAAATAAACACCACCAAAGCCATAATCTCAATAATAATAATACACTTAAAATGGTTCATTAAACAAAGGAAAACAGACAAAAAAAAACAAAAAAAACTACTATAATTCAACCCACCACTTTAGAGATTCCACTTGTAAAATAAGGTTAGTAGAATCAATGAAGCATCACATAACCCCACCCACAATTACAAACTCTAAACCATTTAGTTTCTACTAAGTCAACATACAAGAGGTTTGAGATGGACGAAGGCAGACACGAACCTCATGTTCTTCAGGTCCTACACGGTGCTTTGGCACGATTATCTCGAGCATGGTCCCTGTTTCGTCTCTGTAAGCTTCAAGCTTTGCATCTTCGGGAATGGCTGTTGGAAGCTGAATTTCCCGTACAAATTCCCCGGGAAGACAATGCTCAGGTGCTGGATCGGTCATCTTAAACATCCTTTCTTGCCTTTTTAACACCGGCCTACACCCTGTGCTCACACATGAAATCTTAACAATACCTTGTGAGAGGGTGTTCCTCCATGTAACTTTCACCCTTTGAAGATCAACGCAAGGCAAGCTCACCACAATCAGGAAACCCTCTTCGTCTTCATAAATAGTCTTGGCAGCCGTCACAGGCCCGTAAGCACTTTTCAACACCCCAGATATCTCGCTTACCCAATGTCGTTCCACATGATGAACATCAAGAACTGAATCCGAGCTCTCATCATCATTGATACGAGGAGAGTTGTTCTTCCTTCGTTTATTACAACTAGCCAAAAGATCCATCCCATATCCATTTCCGTTTCCGTTTCCATTCAAATCACCGTTCACATGATCTAATAGTGGTGCCGACGACTGGTTAAAACCAGTACTACTTAGCAATTTCTTGGTCTGCTGATGATGACTACCATTAGACAAATTGTCCTTCAAAACTAGAGGTCGTTCAATCTCGAAATCTGTATTTGGAAGATTCCTCCACGAACCAAAATCACTCGCTTCAAGAGTGATCGAAAAGTTCAAATCTCTTCCCGTAAGCTCCATCCACCTTCTCCTTTCTTCCTCATCCAACCCCATCAAATTAGGCGAACGAACAACTTCAATCCCATGAACACACTGAGGATTCGACAAACCCCTATAATGTTTCCTCTGCATCCTATGAGACCTTACAAACCCTTTATCAGCACAAAAAGGAAACGGCTTTTCCCCTTGTCGAGAATGCCCATTCATATAACTTCTCAACTGCATCTTCCCCAACGCATTCTCGGGTCTCTCCTTAAAAACCCACATATACATATTCTCCATATCATGTTGAACCAAGAAAACATCCAATTTCAATTGGGACTTATCAATATCATACCCATTCTCCCTATTCCCCTTACTATTATTATTCTTCGACTTGTCATTCAAAGCCGGCTTAAAATAAAAATTAAAGAAAAACCAAGCACCCCACATACTATCAAGCCGTTTAGCCGATTTTTTCCCAATCTTAGTAACACCAATATGTGTTTCACCATGATAACCATGATGTCCATGTCCATGCCCACCATCTAACATATCACAAGAATCATTTGACAGCATTACTGTCGGTGGGGGAGGAGGACTAGGCTCCGCCGACAAAGGGAGGTTAATATCGGGCGGTAAACTAAGATCCACCGCCCGATTCACCTCCCTATCAAATAAACTAGAATCCATTGACAAAAAATGATTATTATTATTATTATTGTCCATGGATAAGGTTGTCAATGGATCCTCTCCATTCATTTTCTCTTTTGTCGCGGGCATAATTATATTACAAAAATCTTTTGACTATCAACCAAATAAGATGTTTAATTAATTAAGAAAATGATTAAGAATCAGTCAACGTCATATCCGATATGAATAATTGCACACCGGAAACAATTAAATCGTCTTAAAGGCATTTTTTTTTTATAACTATTTCTACCAAAATACAAAAGAGCCAAGAAAATTAGAGGGGTTTGTTATATTTGTTTGGAATTGATTAATATGAAGAAGGATATTCTGATAAGAATGGAAAAGTCAAGATATTGAGAAGAGATAAGGGATAAGATCGAACGGTACCTGTGAAGACAACGCATCGGATCGGTGAATATATATAAATATGTATTATGGTGTGAGAAATTATAGAGGTGAGAAGGGGGTAGATATAGAGAGTGTTTCAGACTTTCAAAGGTCGAATGTGGGTTCCTTTGTTTGATGGCAACCGAGAGTTGTTACTTGAGGAAGCTCATA
>JAOEHQ010034664.1:0-12903 GCA_025447715.1 Asclepias incarnata | reverse complement strand
GGGTGAACATTAGTATAGCTGACGTGATCTTTCTTGATTGATCGACTTTAGCGATGTGTTTTTTTTTCTTTTTAATATTTGTTATCCCTGACCAATGTCCGAATATAACGTTAACTAATATTCATTTTGAAAATACCAACCATTTAATTTTTACCTTCTACATTCTATATTATGGTAAAAACTAACTTGTATAATTTTTAGAAGTAAAAAAGAAGTCATATACTGCGTTTTGCATCGTTCTATGTCAATAACGATTTAAAATCAATGAAATGATGCAAGCTAATTTGGCGCTGATACTATGTTCTGCATAGATAAATGAGCTCTTAGGCTGATGGGAATGAGGCGTCAAATGTGGCGTCTTTCTCCTTACCGTCCCTTCGTCGCTTTAAGGACGCCTGCTACATTTCCCCGCTAGGCGACTCTAAGCAAGGGCGACCAATTCTAGTCGGGCAACTCCAGTTCTCTTTTTTCACTTTACAGAGACACACACCATTTCCAAGCAACTCTCTTTTTCACTTTTCCAAGCAACTCCCAAGATAGTCTCACTCTAAGATTTTTGAGGGGCATCCTCTATGCTGACGGGGTTCCATATGACGCAAGTCCCCCTCTTGTGAGGAAGCCTCACTCCTTATAATCTTAGTCATCGATACAAACGGTGAAATGATGACATGTGTTGGTAGGCATAATTTTTTTAAGGGCTTAAGGGACCCGTTTATGAACAGGGTCCTAAAAACAACCAAACGGCCCCGAATAGACTACTCAGCAAAATTATTTTTGCAAGAAGCCAAGAACATAAAACATAAAATATCCATATCATGGAATTAAAAAAAAAAAAAAAAGCAAGATCGACCATCTGCATTTTGCTATAATAATACATCTGAATTGATCTAAATGTCACTTAATTATAGCTCAAAAATGGCAGATCAAATCACTGGCCGGCACCGGAGAGTAATCCTGTTTCCGTTGCCATATCAAGGCCACATTAACCCGATGATGCAGCTTGCCAACATTCTTTACTCTAAAGGCTTCAGTATCACCATCCTTCACACCAACTTTAATGCACCAAAGACCTCAAACTACCCTAACTTCACATTCAGGTCCATTCTTGACAACGATCCACACGACAAACGCTATTGCAACTTGCCTTTACATGGCATGGGCGCTTTCTCTCGTATTTTCTTGTTCAATAAAGAAGGTGCAAATCCATTACGCGATCAACTGGAACTGGAACTGTTGGACAAAGATGAACCACCTGTATCGTGTTTAATCACTGACGCGGTCTGGCACTTCACACAATCCGTCGCTGATAGCCTTAACCTTCCACGCCTTGTTTTGAGGACCAGTAGCTTGTTTTGCTTTCTTGTTTATGCTTCGATGTCTCTTTTTGATGATCGTGGTTACTTCAATCTTTCAGACAACACCCGTAAGTTTAGCACTGCCTTACAATTGTGGGTTAAAACTTTATAGTTTCAAAAAGAAAAATCCCCCTGCCTTCTTAACTAACTTGTTTCTTTTTGTATATATAATCAGTTTCAAAAAGAAAATAGTTTGATTCCACATTGATTTGATTTAATTCACAGGTCAATTATGTTTAGATCGAGCCTAGAGCGAACTTATGAAATGTAGCCTTATCGATTAAAAGTTTTACAAATTAATACCTTATTTACACACTTTTGGCTAGTCTGCTTACAACTCGTCTCAAAATTAAAAGAGACCTTCAAAAATATACTCAAACTTTATTTTGGGTTCGAAAACGGACTTGTATATATACATAATGAGGCCTTAGAAAATTGAGAGGCCTAAAGGTCTAGCTTTCCGTTGTTATTATTTTTTTTTTTCTAGGTCTGGAAGAAGAAGTGGTGGAGTTTCCTGTGCTAAAACTGAAAGACATCATAAAGATGGGTGTCACTAAGAACAAGAATGATGCCCTTGGAGAGGTGATCAGTAATATGGTGAAACAAACAATAGCATCTTCAGGAATCATCTGGAACTCCTTCAAGGAACTCGAAGAGCCAGAGCTCGAAACGGTTAACCATGACATTCAGGCACCACGTTTCCTGTTACCGTTCCCTAAGCTTTTCACAGCCTCATCGAGCAGCTTACTAGAACAAGATCGAACTTTTTTTCCATGGTTAGACAATCAAGCACCAAATTCTGTAGTTTATGTTAGTTTTGGTAGCGTATCTCAAGTTGAGGAACAAGATTTCTTGGAAATAGCTCATGGGTTGGTCGATAGCAAGCAGCCGTTTTTATGGGTGGTTCGGCCTGGGTTTGTTTACGGTTCAAGCTGGATTGAACCTCTGCCTGATGGGTATGTGAATGAAATGGTGGGTCGAATTGTGAAATGGGCTCCTCAGCAGGAAGTGCTAGCTCATGAAGCAATTGGTGCATTCTGGACTCATAGTGGATGGAACTCGACGTTGGAAAGCATTTGTGAAGGAGTTCCAATGATTTCTTCGCCATTTTGGGGCGATCAAGTGTTGGATGCGAGATATATGAGCGATGTTGCCAAGGTGGGGCTGTACTTAGAGACAGGGTGGCAAAGACAAGAAATAGCAAATGCAATAAGAAGAGTTATGGTGGATGAAGGAGGGGAAGACATTAGAGAGAATGCAAGAGTTTTGAAACAAAAAGCAGATGCTTCTTTAGTTAAGGGTGGGTATTCGTATGAATCATTGGAGTCTCTAATAGCATATATTTCTTCCTTCTAAAGTTGTATTCAAAGATTTAATTTGGTATGTAACTCCTGTTCTTAATTAGTTCTTGATGACATCAACTTAATATATACAAAAATATCTACATATTAAACTAAAAGTAAATTACACGGATCGTCTATGTGCTTTGTTGTTTTCTAAGTTTTCATTCATTCGAGAATCTAATTACATTAGGCATCTTCATGATTGTCGTTTTGTCCCAATTACGGGTCACATTTGAGAGCAAATATATGCCATTTGGAAGGAACTTTAACAAGATGATCTTGGAAAACAAGAAGCCAACTTAATTAAGTCATGCGAGAAGGTAGAAATATTATCACATTTTCGGGTGTCACATTATGCAAAAGAGATAGTTGTCAATTGTCAAATATGGTTGTATTTTTTGCTGTTCGGAAAAGAAGAAAAAAAGAAGAAGAAGAAAGAACAAATATGGTTGGAATTATTGTTGATTGATCGAGGTGTATACAAATGTTGATCAACATTTTGTACACTGATATAGAAGACACATTAAATAATGAAAGTTTAAGAAGTATACATTCATATCATGCTTTAGTGCATCTAAAATGTTGCCAAACAAATTTCAAAGGTATCCATATATAATTTAGTATGGTTCGAGCTGTGATTGCTAGAATTTCAAATCATATCCAAGCTTGAGAAGTGTCCCTATTTGGAACAACCCATATAAACAAACTAAAGTTCGTTTTTCAACATGGAAGCACATTCGCGACTACTTCAAGCCTTTGAATCCCGATTTGAAGCTGTTTTCCTTCGTTTTCTTTCAACAAACCCTTAATAAGCTAAGTAGTCTCTAAACGCTCCAAGATTCAGTTTCTGTTCAACTAAGCCCTCAACACAACCTTCAGGAACCGAGGACATTTAAGTATGCTCGTCGTTTGTTTTGCATAAAGTGGCCAAACAATTATTGGTATAGCTTGGACTACAGTTTCAAGAACTGAATTTTGACAACATTGGGGTTAAGAAATAAGAACCCACCCATGAAGTGATGGCTTAAGATATATGGGGTTGTGATGCCCACGAGATCACTACCAACCCATGGTTTTTGGTTCTTTATAAGAGTATCCACTATGGAGGACTCGTCTTTCAGAAGGACTATCCATGTTAGCGTCACATTAGACAAGGACTAACCAATGACTAATCCCTTAAAAGTAAGAGGCCCAATGCAAAAACAAGTCTAGAACTCACTTTTTATTTAATTCTACAATTTTAAATATACAAATTTAAATAAACTTAAAATTCATAAAATGAAATTAAATATTATATATTAACAATAAAAAACACTTCATTAAAACAAACAATACATTACTAAAAAAAAGCAATACATTACTTAAAATAAGAACAATACACTACTTAAAAAAACAATACATTACTTAAAATAAAAACGTAGTGCTCACGGGAGATGCCATATATGCTTGACAAGGTCATGACGAAGACCATGATGGATGAGTCGGTCTCGAAGTTCCTTGTTGGTCCGTTCATGAACCGCTAGCCTCTCTCGGGAAGTTCGAACAGGTACATTGCGTGGTTCGAGAATATAGTCTTCCTCGAGTGAGCTTAAGGCGTTTCCCGAGTCCTCGACTATCATTTTATGCAATATAACACACGCGTATATCATTCGCCGAATCCTGTTGACGCTTTTAGATCTTTCCGGCTGCGTAAGTATCGCCCAACGACCTTGAAGAACTTCGAATGCACACTCGACATCTTTTCGCGCACTTTCTTGGTGCTTTTTGAAAAAAAAAATTCTTGTCATCTTGTGGGCATGTGAACACTTTTCAAACGTTGCCCACTCCGGATAAATACCGTCGGCCAGGTAGTACCCTTTGGAGTAATGCATTTCGTTAACGGCAAACGAAGTACCGGGAGCGATATCCTCAATGATTTCCCTAAAGAAATTATAATATCATAAAATTAAAATAGAATAAAAATAACATTAAGTACTATATGAAGTTAATAAAAATTAAAGTACCTAAACAAAGGTGATTGATTAAGGACATTTATGTCGTTCCCATTGTGCCAAAAAATGCATGCCAAATTCATAAATCGTATGATGCAACCGTTTCAAGCATGATGGTCGGCTGCCCATGATCACCGTGCGTGAACTGCCCATGCCATGCCTTTGGACAATTTCTCCACGGCCAATGCTTACAATCGATGCTCCCAAGCATCCCCGGAAGACCATGAAGTTCTTCGAGTTTATTGTACAAACGTTGTATATCATCTGGTGTTGGTCTTCACAAATACCATTATCTGTAAAGATCAAACATGAACTTACAAAACCAGTCTAGATAGTCCCTAGCCGTTTGTTCTCCCATTTGTAGATACTCATCAAGTGAGTCGGGAACATTGCCATACGCCATTTGACGAACGCGGATGTGCAATTTTGAATTGTAGTAAAACCAACCTTGCCTTTTGCATCGACACGCCTGTCTTGCATTTTTTCGAAATGAGCGGGTAGAGGTCGTTCATATCGATCTAGGGCGGATTTTATGTCGTTAACTATACGCATGAACAAGTCTTTGCGCATTCGAAATCGTCGCCTAAAATACCACGGCAGGTACTTTGCATTTTCTACAAAGTGAGCTTTCATCAGTCGGGCTTCAGCACCATATCGATCTCTTGTTATGGCTGTTCTAGTGTGAAGTGTGTTTGAGGGTTCACCCTCATCGAGTAGGTCTTCACAATCTGCCATCATACTCATAAGCTCTTCGTCATTGGAATCTATAGAAAATAACTCTTGCCTCGAGTATGTGTTAATGCTTGACGGAAATGGTAAAGACATGATGATTTGTATATGTAAAAGCGTGTGTTTGATATGTAAAAGAATGGACGAAATGAATTGTATATATAAAAAGAAATATGGTGAAAGGGTTTAGGATTTTGAAAATTTTGGAAAAGTGGCTATTTAAGGGACTAAAAGGGTAAAGTTTTTAAATTATTATTATTATTTTTAAATTGTAGTCGTTTCAGAGACTAAAAGTGTAAATATTTTGATGTTTTTTTTCAACTATTCTTTTAAAAAAATACATTTCTCAATTCCCAAGAATAATCTTGTTACCTTTTTCAATTCTCGATAAGAATCTTATTACCTTTTTCAATTTCCGAGGCGTATTAAATGCACCCTTATGTGTGCCCTTAGGCACATATTAGAAAAACCCATTAAAAAAAATACAATAATAATTAATAAAACAAACAAGTGATTCGTCTGTGGAAGGACAAGAAACCAAGGACAAAGGCGAGTCCCACCTTAGGCCGGATCCTATGGTCCCGTCGTGAGTGTGTCGTTGAGCTCGTCGAGGACGACGCCATAGGCACCACCTCGTCGTGGCTGCCCGTCGTAGTGGCCCGTCTAAATTTCGAAGGGGAAGGACGAGAGAGGGGGAGCGTATTTTTATATGTATGTGTGTGTATGTTTAATATTATTTTTTTATTAGAGATGAGGTGAGGATGAAGGTATGATAGGGGGGTAGTTGGAAAGAGAAAGCTGATGTGACAGTCAAGACGAGGGGATGACGGCGTCAGGATAAGAAGATGCCTTATTGGCTCGTCCTAGGCTATGGACAAGCGCAGGGACAGACATAACGAGTTCATAGTGGATACTCTAAGAGCTATTTTGGTGAAAAGTCAAAGTAACTTTATATCATGAGAATTCAAAGTGATCGACAATATACATTTTTATTACAGTCAGATGCAACAAAAACTATCCATGCGTAGAAAATATGCATTACATATGCGAACCCGAATACTTTTTATCCGGGGATTCTAACCACCCATATGAATCTTTGATCACTAAACTTTGAACCATGGCTAACTCGGTCACTTATTCAAAAGATTGGATCCCACCATTGCCAAATCTTGTGTACAACATAAAACCACGATGACCATCTAATGATTTCAAACCATTTAACTCGTTACCCCTATTCAACCTCACCAAACTATTTATTTATCAACCACCTAACCAGGTAAACAAATGGCTTACCATGCCGCTCTCGATGTAAAGCTTTAGTTGCTCCACCCTAGCTCTTTACCTATATCTAATCAATAACTTTCGTAAGGTATTGTATATTATTGATCCACTATAAATTTAAATATAATACATAAGAAACCTCAATCGAGTCTTGGCCATCAATACAATTGGGTCAAACTCGGGTAAACGGATAAGTTTTTCTTGTCGAGGTTACTCGGAGATGGCGAGACTTTTGACTTAGATGTACGCGCCTAACCTGGGGTATTGTGTGGCCCTTTCTGAACCCTTCACTTGCCACCCTCAAGATTGTACGTTGCAGGATTTGAGTCTAAGATCGATCTTTTGTAAAGATTAACAAATGCTAACCACTAGACCATCTCAGAGATGGTTTATAATTGTGTCAAGCTCATATACACTAAAACCTAATTTAGTCGGGTATTTCATTCTACGTGCAATAAACCTTTTGATCAAGCTTTGGTAAATAAAGAAATCAGAGACAAAGTCATGGTTAATGCTATTTTGTGTCAAGCTCAAGTATACTTAGACTGAACGGAGTGGAGCGGCGTGGGAGGCGAACCCTGTGCGAGTCGCCGGGAACACCGCCCTCCCTTAGGCATTTTGGGGGTTGGGCGTTACATTTGGGACGCTCCCATTTCTGTCAGATTTGTCTCTCTTCTCTATCTTTATTCAATCCGTATCATAATATATATATATATATATATATATATGTATATATATATATATATATTCTCTCCCATTTTTGTTAGATCTCTTTCTCTCTCCTCTGTCTTTATTCACTCCAATAAATATAAAATATATATACAAACACACTTCCTTTTTATAGTATTTAAATAATCATTAGTCTTGCCACATGGTGCTCAAGTCCTTCTCACGTCCCCCCGTAAGTGGCGAGAGTTTTTTTTACCTCTTTTACGGACCTCGCAGTTAAGGCCCGAGATGACTATAGAGATTGGTACTAGTTTGTTTCTCTTGTAGTTGTTTTTTTAAATCATTGTATCTTTTTTTTTCCAATAACTAGTGCATTGCTAGTTGTTAGATTATTATTAATAAAACTTGCCGTTCTAAAAAAAAAAAACATAGTGCGCAAGTCCCTACCTTAAAGAGTTGCCCCATTTCCTTCATTTTGGGTAGCAACTTAGAAGGTGACATGACGCCACATGGCTTAAATCCCCCCTTTGTGGAGTTGCCACACTCTCTTCAGTCTTATATATTCTGAGTCTATACTCTAATTATTTTCTGCAAGATAAACTTTTTGTTGTGAAACTGTAAAACAATAACAACAAAAACAATAATAAAAACCGAGAATAGAAAATTTGTATATCATTAATATATAATCAAGAAGGGGGTTTATATAGTTACAACAATTAAGCATTTTTCAGAAACCTAATCTCCAAACTCAAAGATCTCTAGACGATTTGGAAGATATAATCGGAGGCCATGTATGGTTAGGTTCCGTTTGTATAAGATATAGACATATAATCCATAATTAACATTTCCCCTTGAATGTTCACTTTTAAAGATATCATGTCTTATTAAAATCTTTTATTAGATAAAACCTGATGTGACATATTTAGTGAAAGAAAAGATGTTATTAACAACATGTTAGAGATTTTTAGTTAAATATGGAATTTTTAATTAGTTAGATTTTATTTTTTTTAAAGTTAAAGATTATAATGTGTAATATTTTATTTAAATTAATTAAATTTAGTGAGATTTTTTTTTCTAATCGAAGGTTAAAAATTATTTCTATCAGTTAATAAAAGAGTTTTTTCAAATTCATTTTTTAATTATATTATTTATCCTATTATTTATCGTAGGATTAAAAATGTAAGTAAATTGATATTTAATGGATTTAAGCGAATCTTAAATGACTCGATACCGTCCAAACTTTAATCGGTGTAAATGTGAGTCTGGGTAGTTCCAAATGGGCCTGATGAAACGGACATTTCCGGCCACGTTTTTCAACTATTAAACGCAGATACATTAATTGCTAACTGGACCAAAACGTAAATGAGTGGTAAAATGGGCCTAATGAAATGGACATTTCAGAATTCAGACCACGTTTTTCAACAATTACAATTTCATCTAAAGAGAGATTTCGTACGAGCTTTCTTATATATAGTTGACAAAAATGTTACAAAAAAACATCATATTTATATATTATCTTCAATATTTGTCACATTTTTCCTAACATTACATCAATTGTTGCTATCATCCTCTTGAGAAGTACTTCAAATCAACCTTTGGTTATATATCTTACTACATTATTTTGCATTTTAAATGTTAGCAAGTATTTTAGTGTAATGGAAATTGTTATTTATATGGGTTAGGATGCCGGTACAGAGTATATGCTCATATAAAACAATGTGCTCCCAGGACAAAACTAGGGGGCTGCACCCTCTTGCGGGGTCTTAGGGGCAGCTCCCTTTGTGGCGGTCTCACTGGTTATGTAGTCTCTTATTTATAAGTAATACGCTATATTACTTATAAGTTGATATGTGAATGGTCCTATCTGATACGTTGTTGTGCAGCCCATAATCGCCGTCCTTAATTATCCAACTTAGGTTAGAAATTAGAGACAGTTGAAATTGTCTTGTAATATGTCTTTGGGACAAATGGGATATACATAAAAACACAAACAATATCATGAGTTCTCTCTTGCAACCAGGATTGATTTTTCAGTCAAAATCTAATCATTTCAATACATATTATCTCGATTCAAATTTGATGTAATCTAGACTGTAATGGGGCGAATTGTAGTATTTGGAAAGTGTGGTCACGATTCGTATTGATACCCAGCCAATCGAAATATTCACAGATTATAGTTCATACAAGACTAATGTGGTATTGTTATGTTTCGCTTTGTAAATTTCTTTTACCACATTATTTTGCATCACTTTCTGGGTTGTTTTTGATGCGCCTCGTTCGGGATCACTTTGCCTTATCCTCAATGATGAACTTTCCTATAACTTATGATTGTTAACAAAGTAGGAGGCTAGGAGCAGTGGGATAAAGATTGTGCAAACTTCTAAATTTGTAACAAGATTGGGATTCCCTCATGTCCATGAGAACATGACCTTAATTTCATGTTGTAACGCCTTAAGCAAATCCCACATCGACCATAGACTCCGAAACTATTAGCTTCGTTTATGTTTATTCAACTTATACTACTATATATATTTGTCGAACTTTTATCCTAAATAGTTGTCACTTGTTAACAATCATAACATGTGTTCATATATATGGAAAACATTATATGCTTTCTGAATAATTTTGAAATGTAACATGTGTCCATGGACACACTTGATTTGAAGGTAGAAATCGCCATTATTGAAAGATGAAGGTGATTAATAATAGTTGATACACAAGTTAAATAAATATAAATGTCGCATACAACAACTAAATTTTATTCTTAAATGTAGAAGCTAACTGATCAAGTGTTTTTGTAGAACACCCATCTTTAGTAAGCACACTCGCGGCTGCTTCTTTAATCTTTTGAATTCTAATTCGGATCCTGTTTCCTTCTTCTCCTTCTAACAAACCCCTGACAACCCGAGCAATCTCTAAACGATCCACGATTGCATTTCCATTAGCCTTAGCCCTTAACGCAATCTTCAAACCCTCGGACAACATTATTGCGTTCATCTTTTGTTCTGCGTAAAGTGGCCAAGCAATCATTGGTATACCTTGGATTACAGTTTCAAGAACCGAGTTCCAACCACAGTGAGTCAAGAACCCGCCTGTGGAGGCATGGCTCAAGATTTGGACTTGTGGTGCCCACTTGGGCAACACTAGCCCATGGTTTTTGGTTCTCTCTAGGAACCCTTTTGGTAAATAGTCCAAAGTGTCGTTATGGCTATGGGAACTTAAATATGCGGCATCAGCTAGTTTATCATTTGGGGTTCTAACCACCCATATAAATCTTTCCTTACTCAGCTCCAAACCCAAGGCTAACTCAGTGATTTGTTCGGAAGAAAGTGTTCCACCACTCCCAAAACATATAAACAATACAGACCCACATGGCTGGCCATCTAACCATTTCAAACATTTCGACTCATTTACATCCCTACTAGACTCAGTTGACGTTGATTGTATCAGCGGTCCAACTGGATAAACGGGTGGTTTACCGAGCTGCTCCTGTTGTAAAGCTTCAATTGCTCCACCCTCTAACTCCTTGAAGGTATTTACTACTATGCCCTTAGCCATCATATACCTCTTCGCATTATGCAACACCCTTTTGTACGCATCATTAGTCCTGTCTTGAAAAGGGTCAGGAAGGTCCTTACCATGAAGTGGTACACAACCAGGTATCTGAACCGGGTCAGGCATGTTCCTATACTCGCAAGAAACCGTTTGATCAAGCATTGGTAAATGAAGAAACAAAGACAAAGTCATGGCTGATGCCGGGAAGAAAAGATAATGAGGGATACCAAATTCAATGGCAACATCAAAACCATCTGTTCCGAAGAGATCAACAAATAAAGCAACAATGTTTTTGTTCGAAACTAAGGACTTTAAGGCTTCCTTCAAAGAAGGATTGGATCGGGTGACCATGAGACTAATTCGAGTTTCGATTTTGGTATCTTGAGGCAAATCATCAAAGTTTACAGGAGGGAGAATGAGATAGTTTATGGCATTTGGGAGTGAATCAAGAAATGCATGTTGGGAATTAGACAGAGGGCCATCATTTGGGATGATGAATGTTGAAGAAAGATTGTGTTGGGTTTCAAGTCTTTTGGCAAATTCAACTAATGGAATGAGGTGACCCATTCCCGGGCTAGGTACAAAGACTATATGGGCTGGTTTTTCCATGGTGTTTGGAGAATGAAGGTTTGGTGGTTAAGTTGAATATATGAAAAGGTGGTTCATCAAAACCAAATTATTCATTGATCTATATATATAGAAACACTGGGTACGTAACAACCTAATTGGGTAAGAGAGAATAATAGCCAGAAAGAAAGATCCATTATAGAGAAATATTAGCCATATTTTACTTTATTTTATTTTATTTTTTTTTATTGAAAGGTGTGAATTACTCGTTAATGTTGGGAGGTCCACTATATGTTGTCTTAACCGGGTCCGCGCTAAAGAGCCCCCTCGACGAGCAGATCCCCTTAATTAAACCCCTCGAAGGGGAAAACCCCTTGCCAAGATTTGAACTCAGTGGCGGATATGATCTACATGATGGCCAAGGGTGGTCATGGCTACCCCAAAATCTCTATAAAACGTACTCTATGTTTCTAGTACTATTTGACCTTGGGTTTTAGGTAAAACTCTTCCCGGGCCTAAGAGGCTATATATAAAGAAACACTATAGGTAACAAATCACACAAATGGTCCCTATATATATGAGACTTCTCACAAGCATCCAATTAACTTCTAGTCCTCTTAGAGTCTTAGCAACATAGTTCACAGTCCACACAGCTCCCGACTTTTCCATCTTGACATTTTCTACCCGTAATGCATACTTGATATAGTTATTAGTCCTGCACAGACTCATCATAGAGAATTAATACAAGGAAGAGAATAAATACCAAGTTAAGATTGAAGAAATGTATAAATATAAATATACATTATATTTCTTGACAAAAAGAAAAAAGTAAAGAAATGGTACCCTAAAGAATAAGATTTGCACATCAGCTGATCATCTCTATATGAAAATCTTTAAAAGTGCTCATTAGCTCTTTAACAAGGAGTAGTTGTTAGAGCATCCGGAGTGGATGTAGATCACGACGTGCAGTGATATGCGTCCTATGATGGAGTGATCAACGCCGTCCGGCCTCGGCATGGTTAACAACGTGAAGGAAACCACAATGTGCTTGCTTGCATGCATGTTAATTTCTTATTTGTTAAATATCAATGTGATCCATTACATTAACAATGTTTTTCCGCGTGATGGCTTTGTCTATTTCAGAAGGAAATGAATGTGTGCAATTTCATGAGATATTTTGGGGAATAAAAGCTTTACATATAGGTGATGTCAATTCACACGCAAGGCTTGTGTCACGTATATATATTAAGGGGCCGGTACCCCGACCACCAATTATGTAATCCCACCACCCCTTTTGGAGCGACGGTTGCTTCTAAAGGGGTATACGGAAAAGTTAACCTCGACAGCATACGACAAGAACAGTAAGATTCAACAGTAAGATGCCACGTACCCCCCTTTAGGAGCGACCGTCGC
>JAOEHQ010034653.1:0-12904 GCA_025447715.1 Asclepias incarnata | reverse complement strand
GTGGTGTGCTCGGCGGCTTTAAGGCGGTTTGTGCCGACGTCGGGTGTTACACCGTCTCACACCCCTTAGTCTTATAGGCCGTTGACTACTTGACTACCTGGCCGCCTTAATGGCTAAACCCATCACACGACATATTAGTCTATTATCGAGCGTAATTTCCTAATGTCCCATCAAACTCACAATTGGGCCTAGTTTTGTTATTGGTCTAATTTCACTAAGTGGATCAAAAACTCAAAACAAAAAAACAACATCATCAAAAGCAAAACACTTCAACTCTTTTCCATTTTTAAGGTTAGGGTTTTTTGTCATCAATTTTAGAGAGAAAACACACACACACACACACACAAAAAGGGCGAAAATGGCAACAATCAACGAAACAAAGTCAGAAATTGAAAACCCGCAACAACCAGAACAACAACAACAACAACAACAGGGAGCAGGTGGAAGAACTGCTGTCGTGAAAAGAAAACCAGTGTTTGTGAAAGTGGGTGATTTGAAACCTGGAACTAACGGCCATACGTTATCCGTTAAGGTATTAACGTCAACAACTGTGTTGGATAAGAAATCAAGGAGTTCGTCGTCGTTTAGTGGAAGGCCAGGGGTGAATACTCGTATTGCTGAGTGTCTTATTGGTGATGAAACTGGGACTATTCTTTTTACTGCTCGTAACGAACAAGGTCTTCCTTTTATTTTATTATGTTTCATTTCATTTTATTTAATGTTTTCATTTCATTTCATTTTATATACACTTTTATGGTGATATATATATATATATGTGTGTGTGTGTGTGTGTGTGTTACTTGTTGGGTTTGTAACCCTCATAAGTTTTTTCGAGTGGTTGGGGGAAGTTAAAGGTCTTAAGCTTGTTAGGTTATAAACTAGCACAATGTGGTGGTGCCGTGGTGGTGGTAGATAAAAGGAGAAGATGGTCAGAGGCTGCTAGTTTTGAGAGTTTTTGGTGTCTGCGTGTGTTTGTGTGGGGTTTTTTTTTATCATCTCTTTTCGACGGTATGTTTAGTGTGTTTTGGATTGTGTATTTGTTTATCGAGTAAAAGTGAGGAATGAAGTTGTTTTGCTAGGAGATTCGGAGGGGGGTCTCCCCTTCTAGATTTTAAGAGCCTTCTGAAAATTTAGGGGGGCCCTACGCCCCTACATGATATATGCTTTATATTAAAGCATAGATAAACATCTTGGCTTAGTTGTTTTGTTTATAAAAACCACCATCAAGGTGGACTAGTGGTCAGGCGTCTCTATGTCCTCAGTCCTCACAAGAGAGCCCATGTTTAAAGATTCCTAGGTAAACATCGTGGGGGTTGCTAGGAAAAGGGTTTAGAAACGGTCATGGGGATACCCCTGTTAGGCCGCGCCCTTCCTAGGTAACCTGAACTGGGAAAACCTCACCCGTTTGTGAAACATAGATATAGACATTGATAAGCTTTTTTTTTCCATAAACTTTTCACCATTTAGCTTGTTTGGGTCTTCCTATGAGGATTACACCTTTCGATAGTGTTGTCGCCTTTGGTCATTTTGACATTATAAGCTAATTCAAACGATTAATGAGAAAGTTGTGTTTTTAATAATATATATACATATATAAGTTATATAATGAGTCTTAAGCTGTTTGATTAAGCTTACCTATCGAAATTTCTTATCTTTTTCTGATCAATTTACCTCTTATATTCTTAATGAGCAGAATTGTCTAAACACTATATAGTTGCTTATCTGATTATTGTGTGCTTTGCTGCAGTAGATGCAAATCCAAACGCTATCTGCTGCATTGCGTTTAGTTACCGTTGATTATCAATTTTTTTTTGCTTACTTTAAAGGATAAATAGAGCAATTTCAAGCTCCCACATGGAATACGGATTGTAAACTTAATCCTGTAGTAAACAGTTTGATCACTTCTTTTTCGTGTGCCAGATTTTACATTTACTTCGGCGTAACACTAATACCTTTCACTATGTATCAGAATTTTGTTGTAGTTTGTCTATTTAAATGGTCACACTTAAAGAAATTGTTTTCCTGCAACTAAAACTCCTGTTTTATAAGCATTTCTAGTAACTTTCAGAGTCAGACACAAGATAAGTTATTAATTCATATCTTGTGTGATTGGTACTGATATTTTTCTAACATATTCTAGTAGCAATTCTGATACTAATGATGATTAAACGTGCAACACAGTTGACTTGATGAAGGCTGGAAATACTGTGATTATCCGAAATGCAAAGATTGATATGTTCAAAGGCTCCATGAGACTAGCTGTTGATAAATGGGGACGTATTGAGGTCACTGATCCTGCAACTTTCACTGTTAAGGAAGATAACAACTTGTCACTAGTCGAGTACGAGTTGGTCAATGTCGCTGAATGATGACTTTTTACCTGGTAATGGTGTGACCGTGTGAGGTATAAATTCTATCGTGACTTGTGGGGTTTTGGTATACAACTACTAGAAGGGTCGTTTTAGTCTGTCTTGTTAATATTATTTTAACATGTAATAGAACTAAGTGTAACGGCCTTCCAAGCGGTTAACTTTGTAAAAAGATATAATCTATCTATCTTGATTCCCGCTGGTCTTGGTGCTTACATTGGTTTACCAGATGTGTAAGCCTGTATTATTACTATTGGTAATGCGTAGTCTTTTTTACTCGTTCCATGTTTACATTTAATGGTTTTAATTGTTTGGTTCTTCTATGGAATGATGGATCTCAGATATTCATAGACCGCTCTGAGTTTTTACACCAACCCATTGTTCTGACGGGACATTGTTTCGTCATTGAGGTGGCAATATATGTCAGGCGGATGGTTAGGTTACAAGTCCAGAAAAGCTTGGGTTGAAATGGGTCAGTTTTAGTATGGGTTAAATCTGGGCAGCCTGGGTCAGCTTGAGGTTCAAAACGCTATTATGTTCGTTTCCTTAAAAATAAAAATAAAATGAAAAAATAGAAACACCTGGTCACCTAATACAACTCAAATTGGCCTATTAGTATCTTGATGGGTGAAAATTCATTTATAGTTTGCCAGTTTGACCCTTTTTAGTTATAGATGTGCTTAGAATTCAGATAAGATGAGGTGTGTTTCGAACGGATCAGGGATTGCGTCCTGACGATGATTTGCAAGAGACAACAGGGATTGTGTCCTGACGATGATTTGCAAGAGACGGTAGACGGTCTCTGCAAGGCATAGAAAGGCTTGAAACTGCTTACACTGAATATATGTTTTTATAGTTTAACACATGATGAAAATCTTGTCTACATAACAATAGAAAACAATTCAGTTTTTTAAGTTATCTTTTTTTTTTTGACAAGCGCACATTATTCAAATGCCGACGCGCACATCACCTTACAAGGGTGATGTCCGAACTCAGCAGTGGGTACTTCGGTTGTCTGAACCGGGTCCCGGTACTTCCACACTGAGCCGGCTACCAAGGGAAAAAACCTAGAGGCTCCCACCACACGGGAAATTTAACCGGGGGCCAACTTGCCTTTGGCAAGGCTGGAACCCCCGACCTCTAGAAAAAAACCAAGGTGCCTCACCACACGATCAAGACGTATGGAATTGATTAAACTTGTAAACTGTGTTTCTATCTTTTAAATATTCAACATCTGGTAAAAAAAAGACAAGTTTTGTTACCCAGGGAAGAACTTATCTGCAAGTTTGATTACGAAGATGCAAAAAACAAATGCAAGTTAGGCGTTGTTTGTATGGCGAGGGGATATATCCCGTTTTGCAAGCCTTTGAGCAGCACCCCCTTCATACCATGGTTGGATGTCTACCGTTTTCACAACCATCCCAAGAAGAGAGACCATCTAGGACGACCGCAGATGTCATTAGTGTCGCCTCCCTTAACCTTCATCCACCTAACCATGACCCTGGACACCCCATTTGTAAATTATGTGTTTGCGAAAAAGATTGGCCCACTTTTGCTTCAACCCGGACGGCTGGCAAACCAAGATGACATCGCCCTATGTGGGGATTCATTTGATGTCGAACACCCACCTATGTGACGCTGAATGCTTACCGGAAGTTCTTACCATCCCAAATTCTTCCCAATTAGACTGTGAACTTCCATACTTCCAACTTCACCCCAGGTTTACACCACCCCAATTCCAACCACATTCTACATATCCTATGTCATATTCAAATTCATCACGATAAAACTAACCCAAACCCCGTAATCCCAAACCAACAATCCACTTCCAAAGTAGCATACTAGCATACCACATCTTCAATGCTACAATCACAGTTTCATCCAAACCAACCTAGCGATTTATCATTCGCTTCTGCACCCAAACCCGAATTCCAACACCACAAAAGAAAAAAGAACTCAAAAAAGAAAAACTTTATAAATGATATATCAACTATTTGAGACATGGAATAAGAGAATTATCAACATCAACATCAAATGCCAAACAATTTGATGTTTTAAGTCCAAAAATTATGGCCTGATAATAATATTAGCATCATCCTAGTTGGTTCTGGCAGAACTTTTAAAACAATGAAAGTGAACCCAGGAACTTGTTTCTGGAGATCATACAGCAGGTCCAGATCCTTCCAACAAGTCATCATACATCGTCGTTCAGATCTGGTTGAAAGTACTGAATCAGCATTATACTCGCATAACTCACCTTAATAAACTGAGCATGTACAGACTACTGCCAGAAAACACTGTGTTGTCCATAAGTTTAATAGTATTGTTTTAATAGAAGGTTACATAAGCACTTTACTGAAAAGTCAGTTTCCCCCCTAAAATCTTCACCAGGTTGAATTCAAGTTAATATGGTTGAAGAATGTATTGAAGAAGTGGCGATACGTCTTCAATGTTGGTATTCCATGTTCTCAACTAGAGAACATGGCAATTATTCAATTTCCAGTACGCTCGGCATGATGGGATATATGTAATACAGGTTAGACCTTTTTCTTAAGTAAACTGTTCTAAGACTATTCACGTCTCTTGTCAACATAATCGTGCAGACCTTATCCGTAACTTAAAAGCAGGGGAGGAGAAGGGGTAAAGACGAGATTTAGTGAAGTTATGGGATCAGATGTGAGAACTGACACTACAACTAGAACTTTTACAAACTTCAATCTGATACGGGCTTACTCTAACATGACGAACCTTAACTCTAAAATGGTGAAGTTGAAGTTAAGATATTACCAGAAATGTTATTACTTTCGATTGGTCATCACTCATCATGAGGTCCATTTGGCAAGTACTAAAGTAACCGTGAAACGCAAATTAAAATAAAATAGAATCGAAAGAATCTCTAAACTTCAAGAATACGTGTGCTAATCATTAGAGAGCAAAGACATACTCGGCTATACATAACTTATCGAGCAGGAAGTAAATTTCTTTACAAGATTGATGATACTTATCAGAAGCTGAAAACTGATGAATCCTCCCATCTATCTCAATCCAGCTTGACCCAGGACTCTCTTTTTTTACTCCAAGATCTTTCATAGCTGACCTTACTCTACCTACTTCACTCCATCTATTTTGTTCAGCAAACATATTAACTAAAAGTGTGTAATACCCACTGTTTTCTGGTTCCAAAACCATCAACTTATTAACAGCAAGTTGAGCGATTTCCAAATTTTTCTGAAGTTTACATCCGCCTAATAACGCACCCCAAATGACAGCATTTGGTTCCATTCTCATGTCCCTTATTAGTTGCATCGTGTCGTCTAGAAGACCAGCTTTGGACAATAAATCTACCATACACCCATAATGCTCGATTTCAGGAGGAATAAGAAAATCACGAGTCATGCTTAGAAACCATTGTTGTCCCTCTTTAACCATTCCCGCATGTGTGCAAGCACTAAGGACACTAATAAAAGTAACCCCGTTTGGTTTTATGTTCGCTTTTACCATATCATTAAACATTTTCAGTGCTTCATTGGCATACCCATGTATTGCAAGCCCTTCGATTACGGAATTCCAACAAAAAAGATTTTTCTCGGGTAATTTGTAGAACACCAAAAGTGATTGTTCTAAGTTGCCACATTTTGCATACATATCTACCAGTGAAGACCCGATAAAAACATCATGATCAAAATGATGCATTTTCATATAAAAATGTATCTTTTTCCCTATGTCAAGTGCCCCGAGATGGGCACACGATGAGATAACAGTAGCCAGGGTCACTTCATCAGGGAAAATACCATTTTCCATCATATCATTAAAAGTTGCCAGCGCTTCTCGGTAAAGTTTGTTTTGCGAGTAGCAGTGAATCATAGTTGTCCATGATATTAAGTCTTTCTCGGGCATCATTTTAAACAATAACTCTGCAGACTCGACATCTTCAGTCCTAGCATATGCATCAATCAGAGCGTTCCATGAAGCAAAATTTCTTTCAGGCATCATATCAAACAATTTCCTAGCAGAAACCAAATCTCCTGATCGTGCAAGAACCGAAATCATTGAAGTCCAAGCAAAAACATCTCTCTCCACCATTTCATCAAAAACCTGTCTCGATTCAAATATCATCCCAAAACGTGAATAGAAATCGATCAAGGCTGTCTGAACATACACATGTGATTTGAACCCAAACTTCCAAATATGCCCATTAATAGCTTCTCCAATTCTGGACTCTCCAAATAAAGCACAACCTTTAATAACCGACGAAAATGTATAGCTAGTAGGACTAATTTCACCACCCCTCAACATTTTTACATAAAACCAAATAGCTTGGATAGGATTAAAACAACAAACACCCGCCCGGATAACAGCATTATACACAAATACATTCGGATCGTCCATTTGGGAAAACGCTTGGACTGCATAGTCTGTCTGATAAAAGGTTGAACAAGCTGTCACAAATTGGTTTATCATAAAACAATCTTGATTGTAGCCGTTCTTGACCATATATGCGTAAACACATTCTAGTTGTGTCAAGTTTGAGCATTTCTTCAAGTGTTGAATTATGTTATCATTATTGATACCTGGGTAATAAATCAAATAGTTAAAAACGTAGCACAAGGGCATAAACACAAACACCTGGGGTGCATTGCATATAATCAATATATATATATATATAAAGACTGAATCTTTTGCATAGTTAAGTAAGATAGGAATGTGGGTATGCAAAAGTTTGTTGAAATATAAATAAAAGAAGCAAAAGTTTTAGTTTTCGTTAGCTAAGTCTTTATCTTTATGTGGTTTTTTGACAATCTTGTAATTGTAATGTTTATCGTATGATATAAAATTTGTCGGGATTATTTTCTTCTTTGTCATAATAATTATAAAAAAAAAAAGAAGAAGCAAAAGTTCGAGTGTTTAGACCTTGTAAGCCTGCTGCTGCTGATGTTGTTGTAATGTGGTTAGAAAAAATGTATAGAAAACAGGAGTTTCGGTTTGAAAAACGGTTGGGAAAGGAAGTTGTGTTGACTTGTAGTAGTCTGCCCACAAACTTCATTGGCATAATAAAAATTTTTTATTGTGAGATTATAAATTTATAGTCGAGACTATATATCGTTGTTAGGATTGTAAGATGGGTCTCGGTCCAATCTTTTCAATTTGCACGAAATATATATTTTTTTAAAATTCTTTTCCGAATACTGGTTATATACTAATCCAACCTACTAGATGTCCGAATGTATTTCTATGTTAATACTACCATTATACCCGCATAATGCAACGGTGACAACAGTTGTAGTAAATTAATTTCTCGATTTGTCTGATGGTATTGTGAGTCAATGAAAGTTGGAGTTATATAGTTTTTAATGTAATTTTAGCTTGTTAGAATTTAGTTTGTTAAAAAAAAAACAATGATTATTAAAAATAATAAATATTTTGGTTTAGATTGATACCAATAAATCTATATCAATTAGTTGACTTTTGAGAGATTAAAAAAGTATTTCACGTATTAAAATTTTAAATAATCCAACGAGTTTAAACGTATAAATAATGTTTGAATTCCAACAATTTCTTGAATTGTCGTAAAAATTTATGCTTGATATTAGTCGGAACCTTTTTTTAAACACAATTAAGACATTTTTAGAATTAGGATCCCGATTCGGTCTTATGATCTCGATTTCTCAACGTAAATGATCCTGGGTTAAGATCCCAATCATAACAACTTTGATTTTGCTTGCAGCATATATATCACCAATTGCCGCAACATCATAATCTCCTCTCGAAATTGCCTGAACTTGCTTGGCGATCTGCTCGTCGACACATTTGGCAGTTCTACGAGCGGATACACACCATGATTCACAAACTTTGTTAAGCTTATTAATCTTATTTTTAGAAAGTTTTGATGAACACGAAAGACTTTACTTTTTTTTTCTTTTTAAAAAGAGGACCTGCATATACTAATGCAGTCACATAAGCACTTAACGGAATAAATGCTATAACCCACCACAGATATATAATAAAGATCGCACAAAAACTTCGAATTGACGCCAATTTAGATTAGTTACACATCTTTTGTTTGACTCTGAAACAAATGATATTGTAAACACTGGAAAACAGGTAAAGTGATTTTCAACTCTTAAATCACGTTTTGCAATGAAATAATCCTTTCAAAAAAAATCCCTATCAGGACAAGTGTTTTCTGCGCGAGCGCGTGCGCATACACACACAAAAAAAAAAAGAAACAAACAAACACCACCCGTATTGTCTCCATATCACCATAATCAAACATCAATACAAGTGTTATGCAATGACATGAACGACAATATAATCCTATTTGTATGATTAGATAGACAGATAGTAAATCATGAGATGTATGTAAAAGCCTAACAACGAGGTCATGTCATGGGCGGTAAATGCAAACACAGTGGTCAGTAACAGTGAAAACACTCTATCCCAAAATCAATTTGTTCCAATGTCCACTACGCATGAATGAACAGTGTCAATACCAATATCAACATCGTCTTGATGAAATGATTGGATATCAAGTTCTCAAAAGTACAAACGATAGGAATCATCCAGCACTATGATTACAATATGCGGCAACATCTTGAGAGCTAGAGATCAAATGCACAGCATCTGAACACATACAATCATCCATCTACAATCAACAAACAATTTACTCGAATGAAAACCTTACGGAAACGAAACATGCTAACTCTTCTTGCCGAAAGTGAGCCAATCACAGCCCTAAACAAACAAAAGTCCATGTCAAATAATATATGCTTGCTACAACTTAAATCAGATCAAGCAGAACAAAATGACATTTAAGTCCAGAAATTATGGCCATAATAATATATTACTAGCATCATCCTAGTTGGTTCTGGTAGAACTTTAAATAAGATTAAAATCAATGAAAGTGAACCCAGGGACTTGCTTCTGGAGATCATACAGTAGGTCCAGATCCTTCCAACAAGTCATCATACATCGTCGTTCAGATCTGGTTAAAAGTATTGAATCAGCATTATACTTGCATAACCTTAATAAACTGAGCATGTACAGACTATTGCCAGAAAACACGGTGTTGTCCATAAGTTTAATAGTATTGTTTTAATAGAAAGGTTACATAAGCACTTTACTGAAAAGTCGGTTTCCCCCCTAAACCTTTACCAGGTTGTATTCAAGTTAATATGGTTGAAGAATGTACTGAAGAAGTGGCAATATGTCTTCAATGTTGGTATACCATGTTCTCCACTAGAGAACATGGCAATTATTCAATTTCCAGTATGCTCAGCATGATGGGATATATGTAATACGGGGTAGACCTTTTTCCTAAGTAAATTGTTCGCAGACCATTCATGTATCTTGTCAACATAATTGTGTAGACCTTATCCATAACATAAATGGGAGCAGGGGAGGAGAAAGGGTAAAGACAAGATGTAGTGAAGTTATGGGATCAGATGTGAGAACTGACACTACAACTAGAACTTTTACAAACTTCAATCAGATATGGGCTTACTCTAACATGACGAGCCTTAACTCTAAAATGGTGAAGTTCATGTTAAGATATTACTCGAAATGTTATCACTTTCGATTGGTTATCATGAGGTCCATTTGGTAATATGATGTTGCTTCCACAGCTAATATAAATGAGCATAGAAGATAAAAACAATTTCACCTGATTTGTGTAAGGAGATGCTCTCAAATAAAACTTCCTAAGAAAAAGAACTTCATGTGAGTTGCCCTATATTGGTTATGAGTTATGACAGTATCTTGATTACGACTCCTAGACATTAAGTTACTTGTATCAAAACCAACATACAGAGATTCACTGGGCACAATATGTGATTTCATTGTACCACCGCCTCTTTTTAGATGGTTAAATTGATTCAAGAACGTTTCTTATCATTCAATCAATGCCTAAAAGCCAATAACGATGAATATCACCGCTCACACTTATTAAAAGCTGAATTTATTTCAGGGAGCACGGGATGCAATTTTAAAGGACACACACCTCTTAATTATTATCACAATAATATAAGCTCACCTGTATATATGATATGTCGTGATTTGCAATACACCATTAAAGTTTAGTATATCCTAAACTCTGGTCAACATGGGTTTTCAAGAAATTCATGTCATATCCAATAGAATTATCAATTAACCCGTAAAACATTAGCTTAGACACAACACATACAACAAGCTGAAATTCCAAGTAGTTGCATAACAAAGATTTGTGAAGTACAAACTTTTTAAATTTTTTACGGTCTGTACTTTTATCATATAACATATTCACAAGCAAACATCTATGAAAAAAATCACCATTAAAAATTTAGCTTCATCAATTAAGAGCACCAATCTCATATGTTATAAAATTTTAGAGGGCGAAGTAACATAGTTTCAGAATGCAAACAAAAAAAGGGACACATCATATAACATGACAGATACCATAATAATAATAATAAAAATAATTATAATAGAAGTAATAGAAACATACCTTCAAGGGTCCAACCACAAGTTCGTGGAGCAGCAGAAAGCATTGATGTCAGTAATGCAGAAGCAGTAGCTGTGTGGAATGGAAGCATTGATTCTACAGACACAGAGCTCAGCTCAACCGGAGACCTAGTTAAAAAAAATCACATCCAAAAAAGAGCGGTAGGTAAATTTCTTTTCCTCATACCAAAATCGACATAGGATATTTCTTCAGAGCACACGGTGACACAATCAGTAGCAACATTCAGATTGAATATGGCTCGGAGTCTCGGACTGAAACATTGAGAGTGCAGACCCAAGTTCAAGCAGACCAGGGTTGTTAACCACCTGTTAGCATTTTGTCATAACTTTTTGCTCGGGACTTGGATTGATGTGTTCTAGCACTTTCCAGAAACTAGACAAAATTATCTACAACCCATTGTCATTACGACTTTGTGGTTTTAATACAAAGCAAGTCACAAGAAGAGATCTTTGGGCTGGACAGTCAACAGACCTCGTATTGTATTTTAATGTACGGCTTGTTTTCAAGAATATTTAAAGCTTTGTGTGAAAGTATATTATTACTAGTATGCCTAATGAAAGGAGGTAAAGGCTCATTTTGTAATTGGGAAATGATATATGTACCATGGTTTTTGATTGTTTTACCATATGATACAACTTTTCCAACACACTGTAAAAATCTATGTACAAATCTATATTACATATATGTGGTAAATATATCAATTTGTTTGGTACCGATATCACTTCCCTTTATAATCAGATCATCAAAATATGCAATTTTAATTTGAGTAGTCGTGCATTTGTGAGTTGAGTTTTAGCCTCCAACGGTGTCACACCGTGGTGATACACCACGGCCGGCATGGTGATTGGTGGAGGCTGCCGTGGTCTTCAAAATGGTGTGGACATGGCCTACGTGTGTGTGGTGTGTGTTTTTCAATCAACAATATCATTATAGATATAAATATTACAATTAAAAATGGAAAAAGAAAAGAGATTTAATATAAGTAGACCTGAAAATGCGATGAGGAAGGGGGTTCTTTTGAGAGGGTATACGGAAAGCAGGGCGTGATGCTGACGTGGCATTAGGTTTAGCAGCGCCGGCTGCGGCGGTGGAGATTCTAGAAGCCGCCGTGCGTACGGTGCTGAAGGAGCGGAATGCCGACCTAGCTGCCATTTTGTGTGTATGTATGTATAATTGTTTGTATATGTATACTGTGAGGTTTTGTGGGATTTGGAGATGGAGGTAAAATTAAATTGGTCCCTTCGACACTTTTTTTTTTCTCCCGATCTTTACCTTTTTTTTTTTTTTTCGTAACCAAATACTTTCAAAATTAGTAGTTTAGTACTCCATTATATCCTACCAGATGGAGATCCGCGTGATGCAATGGTGGCGGCGTGGTGACGACAGCGTGTTGGTGGTGGCGACTGGGGAGAGGCGACGAGTAATGTAGGTAATGTAAAGGGATTGATGTAGATATTTTAGAAGTTAAGGGATAGAAGTATAAATATATAAAAGCAAAATAGGTATATAAAGTAGAGATATTTAAAATAGTAAAAAATGTTGAACGGCATTTTAGGTAATTCAATTTCTTTTTTGAGAAAATGGAGAAGGAGGTAAAATGCTTTAATAGATACCAGATGCATGCGCGCACGATGCGGCAACAATGATGGTAGCGGCAGCGGTGTGGTGGTGGCGTCGACGGGTGGTGGTGCAGTGGCGGCGATGGTGGTGTGATTATTATTGTAAAGGTAATTGATGTAAAAGGGTAGTGTAGTTATTTTAGGAGTTGAAGAATTTATGTTGTAAATTATTTCACTAAGGGTATTATAGATATATTAAGTGGAAATGTTTATCCTAGGTTACTAATGTTAACATAAAACTTACTCGTATTTCGAATTCGTCTTTGATCATAGGTTTGCTTCGATAAGCACCTATTCGGCAAGCATACTATTGTGCTAACTTCCTGTGCTTTCGCACTTGCGTTATATCTTGTTGTTTAATCAACAATCACTGTGAGTTCACTGCCCCCTTTCTACTTTATCTTGATTTCCTTTCGGGG
>JAOEHQ010034642.1:0-12907 GCA_025447715.1 Asclepias incarnata | reverse complement strand
TCTAATGAAAGAGGACGGAATTTTAAGAACACCCATATAATTTTTATAATTTATCGATGTACGGTTTTTGAGATAAACGATTTTGAATGAATTAGATGAAACTAATGATTTATGGAGGAGAGAGAAAAATGGAGAAAAATATGTGACTGAGATTTATCCCTTGGTTTTCACCATAATTATGGTTTGTAAATGAATATTTACCTATGTCTAATTGTCTACAATATCATTATTTCATACGCAACAAGTTTGATAGTTAATAGACAAATTTCATATGGTACACAGGTAACACATTGTATATTTGTTTAATTGAAATTGCAACAGAATGAGGAGCTTGATTCTTACAAAATTAAAGGACCGATATTGTTAAGTATTTAACGGACATTCAAGTAGCCCATGTAGATAGGCCCAGAAAATAACTCACATCGCAATAAAAATTGATCCATCTAATTAATATAGATCATGTCAATAACATGTCATTAACGCCAACCTACATTTCTTTTTTTTTACTTCCGACTGTTAGACAGCGTATCATGGATTTCAAATGCCCGTACGATACATAAAAAAGTAGGCCTCTATATACGAAAATTATGTAAATAGATACTATGAAAAAATCGCATATATAACAAATAAACTACGAAAGGTTATAAGTATCAAATAATTTTCTTGAAAAAAATGCTAGCAAAGTGTTATTATTATTACCAATTCATCAACTGATGGAGTGATACTCATTACCAATGCATCTTGGGTTTACATGTGAAGTTGAGACACGAGTTCGATCCTTAGGGATGCCTAAATCACGTGGGTATTAAGTAAATGTATTTTACCGGTATCATAACCCTTATGGGATGGGATGATGGAGATCCAATGTTGTTCCGAGGACAAGGTGTCCTACTTTACCCATTTATTATTATTATTATTATTATTATTATTCTTATTATTATTATTATTATTATTATTATTGCGGTTGGTGACCCATTGGTAATGTCTTTGACCTTGGAAGATTTTACCTAGATTCGAGTATTATTATTATTATTGAGGTTGGTGGCTCATTGGTAAAGTCTTTGACATTGGAAGATTCTAGACATTCTTGTTAATTAGGAGTAAAAGTAGGATAATTGTCGTTAAAAAAAATGTGATCCCTAGAAATTTTTTATTGGTCCTTTACATTTGCTCAGCTTGCACGGATCCAAAGTGGCTCCTCCTGTTTAACTTATCAAAATCTTATAAAAATTTATGTTATGAAATATTACGTATAAAAAAGTTGAAAAAAACTTGAGGTAACGGTAATCAAGTCTTGTAATGATTAGTTTTTGTGTTTTTTTGTTTTGATAAAATGAGTCAGCTGTTATTCTCTAAAAGAGATTGTTAATTAGCTCTCTAGTTGCATATAGTATATTGGATATATATGTGTTCACAAGTCGCAACCTCCAATAGATGTCTAGGTTCTGGTTAAAATAAAACAAGTATTAAAGTAAAACAAATAAAACAATCATATTCTGTTAACTAAAAATCATAGTGCATCATGAAAATGTCCGTGCATCATTGTATATACTTGTGCTCTATGAATCTTCGTACATCAATTTTATCAGGATCCAAAGGTCAAAATCTTATCTTATTTGTTTTACTTTAATATTTGTTTTACAATAACCAACCCTAGATGCCTATTAAGTAACATAAATATTTCAAATTTTGATATAAATAGCAGCAATTCTTTTTTGATAAAGGGTTACCCCGGTAAAAAAAAAAATACCAGCAAACTAAAGGAATGATGACATAGTACGTATTTAATTTATATGATAGTTATATAATATAATTTACAAATAAAGGAAATATTCGGGTGCATTATTTAATTAGAAACTATAGCAAACTTTGATGCCAAGGAAGTGACTCCTCGATCATCATCATCTTAATCTTGATTAATTAGCTAGATCAAAAGGGCATCACATATTTATTTCTTCTGAAAATTCGACCTTAGTCTCTAGCTAGTCTTGATGGTTGTGATCAGCTGCCATCTTCTCGCAATGGTGGTACAGTGCCGCCCCAGATAACACGATCAATGTCAAAGCTTGTGCATGCATCCTACAAGGCCAAAACGTACGTAAACACATTAAAACCAAAATAATACTCATATAGCGATTTTATTAATAGTTATTCGATAAACATTCATTAATAGCATGAAGTTCCCATAAATTAAAAATGTAATATGAACATATATGTAACCATCGATCGTATAATAACTTTTGAACATTTTCATTTATCTCTTACTATACTTAAAAAGAGTTTATTATGATAATTAACTTGATATAAGGTCCTATTTCATGATATTTTAAACTTTCGGGTAACCATAAACAAGATAGAAGACAATGTTTGACAACTGAAAAACGAACACAAATTAAAAGGTAGTCAATTAAGATGAAACAATATCGAGGAGGAAATTAAAGTAATTAGCAACGTACCTAGCATGAATAAGCCTAAGACTAGGCTTTAATGGAGCTGTCTTAGAACTTGTGTAAGCCATTGATGCTCCAACGGTCGTTGCCCATATTGTTCCTATACATAGATAAAAATTCGGTAATTAATTAAGTACAATGGTGTAATAAGTCATTCGTAAAAAAAAGAAAAGTAAAATGTATGAGTGACTAACCAATGCTTGCGAGCTTGTGCTTTGAGACCCAAGATTGTAAGCCTTCCATTTAATTGATATTCTGTTGAAATTGTTGAGTTAGTTAAATTGTTGTTTAATTTGAGGATGAATGGAAAGTGTGGAGTGGGTTGGTATATATATAAGGGGTGATGAATATGGCGATGGGGTATTTTGGCCCCTTGTTTTTACTGTCTTTTTATCCTAAACCACCTGAATTCCATCAAGGAGCAGTGTAGTGTGGCAAAAAACCAGTGACAATAAAGGACAAAATTTATCCGGTTTCAAATTTCAGAAAAATAAACAATAAAAAAAATTCAGAACTCTTTGATACGATTCATTTTGCTATATCCATGTTCGACCCTTCAATTTTGATACGTTTTTAACTTATCACCGAAAGTTTATGATATTTTTAGGTACGAGGTAAAGAAAAAACGGGGGGCAGTAGTTGAAACTTGATAAGCTCCGCTGGTTTTGACTTTTTACATATTTACACCAAAAATGTGCTTCAAAAAAGTTGGTATGCTAAAAAGAACTTTGCATTTTCATGTGAAATTAAAATATAAACCATTCTGAAAATATTGCTTTCAAAAATAATAGTTCTGAAAGATAGATTTGTTTATCATATATTTAAGCCTACACGTCGACAACATTTTATCCGTACCATATATGGTCTGAACCTTGGGTTGGTCAGTTTATCATCGGCCTAGAAACTATAACCAAGTGGTCTGCCTCATGCGGCTGGTTTGTGGTCATCTATTTCCACCTCTTTTTTTCTTCTTATTTGCACCTCCTTCTGTGCAATAAATAGTTGTACGGTATACATTGTTTATTATACATTGAGGGTGTATCTAAGAAAAAAGAGGTGGAAATAGTACCACCCGCTGGTTTTAATTTGTATTTTTCAATTATTTATATCCTAAATCACTATTTCTCGACTATCTTCAAACATCTAAAATTTTAAGATTATTACATATAAAATAAATTTAATAACTTATAACTTTAGTATATTTGTGGTATACGCTAGACTAAAATCTAGTAACATAACTAAGCATCCCCTAATACTTTATATTTTTTATATTATATAACGATTTATAAAATCAAGGTTTTTTCAAAAACCATGAATTTTTATATAAATATACAATAAAAGTGACACAGACATCTTCAATAACGTTTAATTATATAAACAAAATAAAAGTTGCATGTAATGTTTGTTAAATCGGATTTTTTTTTCTATTCAAGTTAATAGAAAAGAATAAGTTTTTTGGATCAGATTTATAACTTAATTCGACTATCCTGTTACTATTAAGGTATTAGAAATTCCATATGTTAACTACTCAACCATATTGGAAGTGATTAAAATTTTTTTAAACTAGCATTATACTTGCATGATGCAACGGTGTCAAACAACTTATTATATTTTTTAATTTATTTGGACCTTATCTAATGCTATTATGAGTCAGTAAAAATAAAACTTAAAATTTTTTAATGTAATAATAAATTAGTAATAATTTAACATAAAAATGTGTAAGTTTAAATTGATAGTAAATAAATATTATTTCTAAAAACTGATCTACAATTAATTTAACTAATTTTTAAGGAGACATAGATGTCATTTTTTATCTTGAATTTTAAGGGTTTAAAAAAAAAATAGATAGGCCTAAATGTTTTATAAGTAAATATAAATAAGCTGATAGATAACCATATATCACTGTTGTTTAATACCAAACTAGAGGAGTACCCGCACAAAACGGAAACGGCGACGGCGATGGTGGTGGCGACGAGTGGTGGTGGTGGCGGCGACGACAAGTATTGTAGGTTATTGATGTAAAAGGAGTTAGTGTAGTTATTTTAGAAGTTAATGGTAGATGTTGTAAATTAATTTCATTAAATGTATTGTAGGCATTTTAAATAGGTATTATAGGTATTTGAGTATTTCAAGTGAAAATGTTTATAATATTGAATAAAGGAAAGAGACATTTTGGGGTTATCAACTTCTTAATTGAGAAAAAAAGAATAAGATAAATGTTTTATAATGTAGTATAGATATCTCAATGTAAATATTTTTTCAAATAATATAAAAAGCCTTTTTAGACTGTCAACTTTATAAACAGACTATCCTACATATGTTTCTTGAATTGATTCTATAACACAGAATAAAAAATACAATTACACTAAAACTTGGAGAGAAGCCAATAGTTTTGGGCTTCAAAATTAGGTGCAGGTCCACTTTATCTGTTGAAGAAATAGATTGCCCCCACAGCCCCACTTATCTCATTCACGCACTCCCGAGTACCGACCATGGGTACAATACCTTGGATCCAACTTAACATATTTATTTATATACAAAGTTAGATGCACGGCTTAGTTATTTATTATCGATATTTTTTGTTTGGTTTGTAACAGGACCAAAAAAACCTTTAAGTTATTCCTTGCTTTTTACTTATGATAAAGCAATGTAAAGTGACTATAGATAACCCGAAAACATTGGAAACTGTTTACTTATCAGCAAACTAAGCTGATAAACCATAATGTATTTATCCAAACATTGAAAACTGATTACGGTGACTTGACTTAAAGTCACAATGACAATGATAATGATCAAAACAATCCATTGATAAAGTAAATAAACTTGTGGAATATAACAAAATAAAACATACATCTTTTATTGTCTGGAGGTTCGCCGGAAAGTTCGAAAGGTGGAACATGCTGAGGAAATCCGGTGAACACCGGCAGTGGTCAGTGGAGGTTAAAAGTATGTATTCCGATGGTGGTGGCTGACCAGATTCACTCATGATTTACTATTTTATTGTATTTATTTGGAGATGAAATTTAACAAGTCATCACTGTCTACTAAAATGTTGTTTTTAATATTTCATGGATATCTAAAAAAATGAAAACCTTTTCATATTTGGAAGAGATGTCTAAAAGGTATACATAAAGCATATTAATTAATTAAAACATATATTCAAGTCTCCTGGTTGTTCAATCATTTGATAACCAGAGTCATTCTTTGATAAATGATCACTACGAGTCAGACTCAATAAAATTTGACCAATTGGTAATTGATAGAAATCTAACTAGATTTAATCCCGTATCAAATACATGAGATGTTTATGACATTTTCAAGATAAAACTAAATATATGTAACGGAAAAAGACCTTTTAAAATTTAAATGTGGATAAATTGTATAACCTAAAAGTATAAGAATAAGTTGATTCCCTATACTTGAAATTTTGAATCGTTAGTCTCATTTTTTATTTGATTATTGATTTGGGTCGGTGAACAAGGATGAATATGAAAGAGGTTACGATTGAAATACAACAGATTTATTAAAAAGAAAGTCCAGTCAAGTACTAAAACATTGCAAATGATTCTAATAGAAGCAATATATAATATATAATATAATATAAAAAATGAGGGGAAATTTAAGGTTCAAATATAGCCAGGTGGCAATGAGTCATAGTCTTAGGATGCATAATTGTTTATCTCAGTCAATATAAGAAACAATATCTATTGCTATTTTTCTCTTTTAATTAAACTTTAATTTTATTATATGTATTATTATTATTATATATTCAAACGTAGCCATATTATTGTATTTGAGACTTGTTGCCATATTATTTTATTGAAGACCTAGAGTAAAAATAAAGCGATAAACCATAAACTATTTGATGATTATCATAAACGATTGATATATTTATTATTATCTAATACTCGTATTATTTTATTATTTTAGTATATATCTAATACTATTTTATTATTTTAGTATATTATCTATTACATAATTGGTTGATTTATTTTTTTATTATTAAATAATTGTACCAATATTCCATAGTTAATCCAAATTAATAAATTTAATCAATTTGGTCGACCTTTTTTTTATACATATATATATAATAATGTGATTTATATTAATTAAATAATTCTATCAATATTCCATAGTTAATCTAAATGGTTAGTACTTTAAAATGTAAGTAACTTTACACGTTTTGTCTTAGTGGGTATCCAATTTTAATTATGTGCATTGTATGTAAGTAACTTGTTATTTTGATCGAATCATGTAAAAGTGTATACGTGTCAAACCATATGAGCTGCCACATGCAAGTTTTTGATTGGTGCAAGTAAAAATGTTAGATGATTTGATCAAAATAACAAGTTACTTACATACAGTGCACATAATTAAAGTTGGATAACCATTATGACAAAACGTGTAAAGATTCTTGTATTTTAAAGTACTAAGCCCTAATCTAAATTAATAATTTAGTCACATGTTTAATAACTTAATTTAGAGAAATTGAGAGTTGTGATTGGTCAATTGAAGTTAGGTCAATTGTCTTTTAGTATATATTAAGATTAAGATTATGAAATTAATTTTAAGCCAATTAAAACTTGGGGTTTTACTTAAATGATATTATAGAATTTGATGTATTATGTTAGTTTTTGGTTATTTGTCATTTTATTTTTCCTTCTTTTAGTATTTTTTAGTTTTATTACTTTGATGTTCTGACTTATCAGTGAAAAATTATATTTGCAACGGGTCTAAATTAGAAAAAATTAAAAAATAACAACTAAACTTTTTATAATCATACATGAACTTCTATTAGAGGAGGATTGGAATTATGTGGAAGATGAAGAATTTGAGTATTGCGAAATGAGTAAACGGTGAACACAGAAGGCAATGTGCAAGTTCCAGATGTGAGTTTAAAGATCGAAAAAGAAGTAGCAATGGAGTTGGTTTATCCGATTCTCAATCTGATGTCGCGCTTGGTGAAATTTCTTTAAATATGATTAAAAGTGTGAAAAATAATGGAAAAAAAAAAATTAAGGATAGTCAAATCTGCTAAGGAAATAAGGAATTGTTAAGAAAAAATTTTCAAGGCATTCAAAGATAAGGAGAAGATATTCTTTTGAAAGCCCATGATTTTTTGTATCAATTGCGAAAGAACATACTAAAAAAAAGGATAAAAAGAAATTATTAATTTACTCTATTTGATCTATTAACAAAGACTTTACTCTCGCATGTCAAACAAGTTCTTTTTTCCATTTCACTAAAATGTAAGTGAATGGATGAAGTTAATTCAATATACATCTTTATTTACTTCTATCAGTTTTGTCACATCAACTTTACATCAACACTTCTAAAGTGACACACTAACTTACACACTTTTGTCAATAGCACCTCGTCACTTCTTTCATCACTTTATTTTATACACACATACACATACATATACACTGATACACATACACATACACCCCACCCCTTCTTCCTTTCACTCATCATTTAAACGACAAAGACCAAACAGACGAGCCACTAAAGAAGTGGTGCCAACAGGTCACTAAAGCGACGAGCTCCCGTTGGCAGTGGTCTTAGTCTAGTAGTATATGTGTTGGCTTAACAATCAAAAGGTTACGGGTTCAAATATCGTAAAAATAAATGTGTGAATTATTATGTAATGTGTTAATGTTTGCCTTTTAGAATTGAACCGATTGAGAGGTCGAAGAACCCCTTCTCCTTGCTGTATGTATTAATTCAACTACCTATTTTATCAAGAAATAAATATTGACATAACAATCATATAAGTTGTCACATCATCAAAACTGGTGATACATTATAAATTTATAAATTAATAGATCACATACATACAACTGCAAAAGTTAAAAAGTTGATACATATAATAAAGTTTTACAATTTAAAAATATACAATAACAAAACATACATAACAAGTTTAATATATTTTCATACGCGACATATCCTTATTCATATAACCACATTTTGACTATAGTGATTAGTACCACTTTGAACAACAAAATACATCCAACTTCTTTTAGCCATCTTTCATTACCTACAAATATATTAGAACATGCGTAATGGTGAAGGGGTGGACAAGGTTTAAGGCAACCATCCCGGGGTCGTTGGGGTTGTTCATTACAAGCTTTGGTATGGTTCTCGTGTGGAATGGCCAGGGTGGACTAGTCCACTTTGAAAGGAAATTGGGGTGGTCGGGGTCTTACACATATTGAATGTTTTTTTTTTCCTGGTTATTATTGGATATAGTTTTTGAGGTTATTGTTACGAAAGTGGTGTAGTTGTGATGTGGTGCTGATGTGTGGGCATGTGGCACACCGCCTTGGTGTGGTGGTGTGACCATTACTATCACTCATAGTTTGATTCTTCGTCATTATAAATGCCAGATCCAAAAATGTTTCAATTTTAGATCTGTTCCACTCCCAACAACTCAGTATAACACTTAACCAAGAACCATCATAAAATATAGATATAATTTCATGCTGAGCAGCTGAAATCTTGAATTTTCAAATGATATACTGAATTACAACTTCCAACCAAGTTTTAAGAACATATGAAAAAACCTATATTTAAGTCACCCTGGTGGTTTTATGGTGACGAAATAAAGAAATCCCAAACATCATCGTCACTGCACGTCTCCTTCACTTGCCCGAACCAGCACCAGCATCGGTTGTATTAGCATTGATAGCACATTGGGAAACATACGGCTTCAGCTGCAAACGACCATCCAATATTTCAAAGCTTTTAGTCTTTTACACATGCATATGTTAATCGAAAACTGTAAATTCATTTTTTAAATTGTTTTCCATTTCCGATTTTATGGGCCATGTCAAGAATATAACATCCACAATTACAGGCTAAATTCTGCTCACTCCACTACAAACTAGGGGTGTCGAGATGAGGTTAAATGGGTTCAAAATGGAACGGGTCATGTCGTACGTGTCAAAACAAGTTGGGCCACATTGATCTGTAAACACTTTTTTGTCTACTCATAACATAAATTAAGGCAAAACATATGATCACAAAAGTGATATTAATATTACACAAATAATCTACATATGTGAACAAAGCAATTCAGGAGATTGTATGCATTGGAGACTTTGGGCAGTTTCAGCCCGTTACTTTGACTAGCTCTCCTTTAGCTATATTCTATTTGACCAAATCGAGCCATATACAAGTAAATAACGAAGTTAACACAATCTGAAATAATTATTTTTTTTTGGGGGGTAAAGGTTACCCCGTTTAAACTTTTTTTACCAACAACAATGATAACAACGATCTGACATAATGGATAGAACTTAGATGTCAAAGTTTGTATGTTCATATATGCATACAAAGCATATAATTTAGTGAATACTATATTCCATTGCAAACTGACCACATCTTTTAAGAATGTAAAAGAAAAAGGGGGGACTTAAAACAAATATAGCAATGTAAATGATTAACTATTAACACAAAAAAAAACTCCTTATTACAAAGTGTTGTAATTTTCCTTTTGGTATCTTTGCAAGAACTGCAGTTAAGTTGCCATAAAACTATGAAAGTCAAGTAACACAAAAAATTTAGTACTCGGGATATCTTTTGGTACATAACTAACAAGTTTTAAATAATTAAATCTCGATCTAATTTCCAGCTTCATCTTCTAAAAACGTTTTCCCTCTTCAGTCGTTTATATACTTACGGCCCCAAACTACCAACATTCAGTAAAAAGTTCGACTAGAATCTAACAAACTAGCATCAAATATTTTTATCAAAATTTCCACAATTTAGAGCCCTTTTAACTATTTCTTTGTAATGCTCACATCTGAGTATTTAATTTAATATTTCCATTTTTAGCATGCCTTTTTTTTGTAAACAAGGCACTTCCTTCTACTAGTGTGCTTCTGCATTTGTTTTATGTATAAAAACATCTATTCTTCTAGCTAATAAAAATAATCAAATTACGATCACTATTTTTAGAACCCTTATCATTCATACTGTAAATCTCCATATACCTTTGGGAGTATAAGATCAAAGTTCCTATAATGGTAATGCATGTTTTCATCATGAATTACCTAAGAATGCTATAAACAAAGACAAAATCGAGTACCTTAAAATCAGTCAAATCTGGAACCACGTAGTTTGGCAACTTCTCTTGCACCACAACATAACCACCTACACGAATTTTAAAAAATAAATAAATAAATTACATAGCGGATATTTACTGAAACTAAAGATGATTTAACAAATAAAACCAACTTTCTGGACATTAAAAGCAACCAACCACAAGCGTCGCTGCTTATTATGTTCGGCTAAGATATTAACAAACTGTTCGAATTCCTCAATATCACATCTATTATTTTCTGTATATAACAACCGAAATAGAGGTACAAAATTGTTCGCAGTTTCGAAACTTTCATCACCACAAACAGAATAACTTTATTGTAAGCTTGGAGTCTTGGACATTTCATGCTCGTTGCCCGGTTTCATCAGTAGATTTCCATCTATCCCATACCCTACATTGAGGTGAGACTAAAATTTCATATAATCTTCATTTGAGAAAGCAGCAAGGAGCATAAAAGGTCCCACCAGCCACTGGCGGCTTGGTTTAGCAAAGTGCACCTGAGGTGCCTCATCTATATATAGGCTTGAAATGAAAGAAGAAAAAAGAAAAGAAATAACAAGCTAATCATTTTAAAAGTGCGAGTATCCTTACACAGGTGTACATCATAGAATAGAGACTACAAATTACTGGTCCTAGCCGTAGAAATTAGAGGTCGGAGCAATAGATTCGATTCAGCCTTTTTGGATCGTTCATCGTCTACCATGAATTACTTCACACCTTCATGTGATTATTTGATTCTGTAGCATGTGTTACATCAATCACCAAGTCAACCTTCCTCATTGAATAACCATCCCACATGTTTGTAAGTGCAAAAAATAATCTAATGTTCTCTTTACTTCTATCACGTGATTTATAATACCTATATATAGATTTTATATATTGAAAGGACTCGATTTGTTTTTAACACTCGTATTCTACTCATAATGCTTGGACTCCGATATATAATATAGGCTTGCATAAAAAAGTATCGAATTAATCAATGAACCTTATACTGTTTGTTAATTTTGTGTAAAAACTAATTAATTATGTTTGAGGTCAAGACTTACATGAAGTGTATGATTTTCACAAATGCATATGAGTTACCTCTACCACATATGATTAGTGCTAGAGAAAAAGATGTATCATCTCATATAAAAGAAATCCAGTTAAAAGGAATTTCAATATATAAAGTAGCTAAAAACATGTGGAATGTATACACAAAAACATAACTATTTTAGAATCAATTAATAACAGACTAAAAGTAGCTAGCTTAACAGTTCATCATGGAAAACTATTTCCACAGAAAATCCAAGCGCAATGAGTTGAAAACGAGTCTAGTTATAACTTATAAGGGATATCAATTCACCTTATAGAAGTAGAGAGAATATTAGATTACATTTTTTCCATTTATAAACATGTAAAACAACTGTTCATAAGAAGACGACTTGGTAAAAAATGTTCACATATACAAAGCAAATACATGTCATACAATCTATTACTTATAAGACACAATAAAAGAACACAATACAAAATGAAGAGCTGAATAAAAAGGCCAAAATAAAATCTGTTGTTTCAACTTATAACCATCAAATAGGGTTGGGACACTAACTCTTTGCTTATACACGGGTTTGAGAACTCATCGCCTTTAAAAATAAGAATAACCCTCTAGTTATCTCTCTGTTTTTCCATTGCTAGACCATTTATAGTTGAGACACCAAAGGCTTGAAGTCGTGCCTCTTAATGGACATCGTTAAGCCTAGGTATACCTGATGTGATTAGTAAAACACCCTTGCCTCATTATCACGTTTTAGAAACAAAGTAACTGGTTATAGTAGAAGAATCTTCGTTTTAAAAATATCAAGCAAAACATATTACCGGGTTCAAGCTACAAAGTGTTCACTAATGAGGCAAAATAACTGTCAACCTCATGTTTGGGCTGAGGCCGGCATAAAGGAAAGGATTTATTACCTATATATATGGGAATAACCAAATTATTAAATAAACAAAACATTGTTTGCAGAAATAGAATAATCTTGTATACAACCTTTTTCAAAAACCGAAAATTATAAACGAAAAGTGTATGTCAACAGCAGTTTACATAATGCAGCAACAAACAACATAAACGAAACCAAACACTTACCAAATAACTCCAATTTGGAGAGTGGAGAATACAGCAGACAAACAACTAGAATATAAAAACAAACAATGAGAATAAAGAAACACCTTTGCGTGTGTGAAAACCGGTTGGTCTACAGTTTTTGCCCTTGTAATAATCACGAGGTCCAGTTTTTGAAGTAAGAATGTTGAGTGAAGATGTTCGTTTCCTTCTATATGCCCTCCCTATTCCAAGTATTAATCCCAATGCCATTTTTCG
>JAOEHQ010034631.1:0-12910 GCA_025447715.1 Asclepias incarnata | reverse complement strand
ATCATTATCAATAACAATATATGGTTACTAAATAACCCATAACTTGAGTTCAATCACTTAACCACCATTTAAATCAAGAACCCCCAATTCAATTTATACCAAGAACCCTAAAATCTCAATAACAATTGGGAAATAATCTTACCTTAGAGATTTGTTACAATGCAAAGATTTGAATCATCCCAAAACTCCTTTTTCTTCCTCTTCCTTGTGTGTGTCGACACACACACCTTCACACACTAAAAACCCCAACTTATTATTACCAAGAATATGGAACTTGATTCTTGAATGGAACTAGGAAATGGAAATGGAGATGGAAATGGATTTGAGAGGAAGGATGGAGTGTTGAAATGGAGAAGAAGAATGATCAAGGAGAATGGGGTGCCATGCCCCCTCCCAATCCGGTTTTTAAATAAAACATAAGGGTATTATACCCGCTATCCATTAAAGTTCCAACTAATACATCCTCTTTTCTCAAAATAAAATACTAGGAACTTTTATTTACGATAAAACTACAAATGTAGATTATTTTATACTTTTAAAATCTTGGGGTGTTACATCTTTCACCCTTAAAAACTCGATCTTTGTGTCGTTCAAAAAAAAAAAAAAAGGAAAAAAAAACCCTCACTCTTTGTCCTAGATTATCAATACAACCACTTTTATCTATAACCACTAAATTAAAAACTTAATTTTTTTTTATCCACATCATCTTTTATGTTAACTAGAAGGTTCGTGCTGTCCATCGGGCGGAATCGGTTTATACGTGTTGTTGTGGGTATTTATTCTTTTTTAAACTCAATATTACAACCACACAATCTTGTCGTTGTTTGCCCAAAAGTTTAACAAACTTTCAACAAACCAATTTGGTAAAAAAAAAAGGGGAAAACCTACCGAGGGATGTTGGATTTAAGGTTGGCGATGATGAGAACGGCAATGATGATGCCGGCGATGGTGAGTGCCGGTGGAGGTGATGGATGGTGATTGGCCGGCGAAGATGAGACCGGCGATGATGATGCCGACGATGTTGATTTCTGGTGGAGGCAATGGAGGGTGGATGTGAGAGACAAAGGTTTGGTGTGTGTGTGATTTGTGGATGGATGGATCGTCCTTGGTAAAGGGAGGGTAGTTTTGGAAGTTTAGTTGGGGCAAGTTAAAAAACAATAATAAAAAAAAAGGGTAATTTTGTCTGATCAATTCATCTTTTGAGATTTTTTGGGGGGTTCCCCTTTTATAAAGGAATATAGATAGATTATAAATATATATTGGTAGATTAGCTATTATTTAATTATTTATCATCCGCTAACCTAACTAAATGGAGTTGAAAATTTTAAAAAACATGAATCATGTTTCACTATCATGACTTTAGATTAGGTGATATTATAACCAATATCAAAAGTAATATTAGATCTTAACCAATACTTTTATGTTACATGTCTTGGATTATTACGCTACCATTGAAGAGATTAAATGCATATAACGAAGCATGTTAGAGTTTTATTTTCTTTACAAAAAAATCAAATTGTATGATATACACATTTAATGCGTACATCGCACTGATATTAAGACCCGTTTACCATAAAAGACGAACTTTTAAGTACTTTTTCATCGTTAAATTAATCAGATTTTGAATTTTTATGTCATGTAAGCTAATTATAGTAGCTTAAATTTGTCATTTCCACTAAAATATCAATAGTATTTACTTTTTGTGTCACCTAAATAATTAAGAACTCATAAAACATCAAGTTTTTTAAACTAACTAGCATTGATTACGTTGTCTAGTTTTTATTTTATTGAGATTATGTTTTGATTTAATTCAATAATTGGTATTTTTTTCAACAAAAAGTTTTTCTTTCCAAACATTCATCGAAAATCCACTTATCCGCTTAATTTACTAGATATGGATGTAGATGATAAAATTGAGCTTTTGGAAGCCGATTCACATGATTTCCATCGTAATTTTATCTACATTGCTTCCGGAGGGATGAGGCCCAAATTTTGGCGGACACGACCCGAATAAATAAGAGGCCCAAAAGAGTGAAAGACACATATTAAGGCTTTATTAGCCATCGAAGCTTCACTATTCTAAAGGGCATTTTGGAGATTTTGGCTAGACTTCATTCGCCATTGCATAACGAATTGTACGCCGAGTCGCCGATACTCTGTTTTCGTGACAAATGGCGGACAAGGTCGTCCTCATTACCAGATTATTTCTCAATTTCTGAATTATAATATATTATAATATATATATAAGTTTGCATTAGGGTTTGTTAAGGTAATTAAGTTACATTTTTGATATTGAATGTGTGTCTCAATCTTGGTTTATATATATATATATTGTGTATATATTATATGATGATAATGGAGCGAAAACGTTAAGTAGAATTTGGTGGTTAGGTTTACGTACACATGATGGAGAGTGCTGCCAAACTTATCGTAGATGCATTGCTACAACGATTCGTTCCACTTGCTAGACGTCGAATCGAAACTACTCAATTACATGTAAGTGTATAAATATATATAATCATAATATTACTCCATATATTGTTTAATCCCTTAAGTTAATGATCTGGATCAATTAAGAACCTATTATTGTTATAGTATTTATTCATAGGATCGTATTCGAGGTTGCCGTAGAAAGGCTTTTTTTTACTCTCATTTGAACCTCTGTCACTTTTTACATGTGAATGGACTTAATCACGTGCGATATGACACAATTTTAAAGTTCTTGCTGTTCTTGCAAGCTCATGAACTCTGTCAGAACTTTTCACTATATATGTATAGTTGCTATTGATATATGCCAACTTGTCGATCTCTTTCCATACAATGACTTTGATTTCAACTAATTATGTGGAAGATGAGTGAGGAATATGTAGAACATTGTTTCCAGTTATCATATTGATCAATTTCTATGGCTGTTGATACTCAGATTAGAAATCGAAATCATTAACTGTTCATATTTCCCATGCATGTTGTTTATAATAAAAATAAGATTTTTTTTTTTTTTGTTGTTGTTGATTATCACATGAATTTTTTATTTCTTGAATTGATACACGGGGAAACCACAGGATGGGAAATACATTCGGCCATCAGATCCGGCGTATGACCAAGTGTTGGACTCCTTAGTTTTGGTGGCTCGGCACATGCCTTTACCTCTTTTTGAGGCACTTCTTCGCTGGAGAGACATGTGTGTTTTTTCCCTTCTTTTGCTTATCATGGTTCATCTGTCCACTGTATATATTTATGAAAAATCTGAATTTATTATTTTCTGGTTTGCTTTGCAGTGAATCCCCCAAAGGTGCAAACGATACATCTACGTTCCAAAAAAAGGTTTGTTTGACTTACTATTTTGTGGTGGTCGTCTTCTTTAAGAAACTTAACAATGGAATACTGTCACCGAGAAGGATGCTTTCTTAGCTCAGCATCTGAAAATTTTCTGTAATTACTAAAAGAGTATAGTATTCATATTAGAAACCATTCTTGGTACTCTTAATGATCTGCACCTTTACGTGAGATAATGATGTAGTATATTAGGCTGCTTCGGCATTGAATATTAGAAACCTATAGATTATAATGTATGAATGGCTTTATATTCATGGTCATAATATCTATGGTTTAAGTGACCATGTACCATGTTATCTGGTGCTAACTGTATGGAAGTTATTTGTTGTGAATACGATTTTACGATGACACCTTTCTTAAATCAGCTTGCAGTGGAATGCATTTTTTGCTCGGCATGTATTCGCTTTGTGCGGTGCTGTCCACCTGAAGGGCTCACAGGTTTGGCAGTTTAATCGTTAGGTAATCCCTGTAAGTTATGTTATTTTGCTCTCACACACAATATGCTTACTGTAATTGCAGAAAAACTCTGGATTGGGCTTGAACATTTTGTATTTGATTGGTTAATCAATGCTGACAGGTAATGTGCATGGTGGCTTCAGAACCTACACACATCCTTTACATAATCCTAGCTAAAAATTTTCAATTGCAGGGTTGTAAGTCAGGTTGAATATCCCTCGTTGACTAATAGGCGTGTGCTCCTTCTAGACCTGGTAGCACAGCTTGTGGGTGCTTTATCACGAATCAGGTTAATGGTACTCTAAAGTTAGTCTTGAAATTGACAGGGGTGCATTGTGAGTATGCATTTCTAGATTCTGTTTCAGTAGTTTGAGAATGCTTTGTTTCTCCTCAATAGGTTTACTTCTGTAACTGGACGCTTTTTTATGGAGCTCAATACACGTCGGATTGATACCAGTGGTGCTCGAATTGAAACCCTTAGTATCATTAACGGAATGCGCCATCTAAGGCTTGGTGTATGTGCCACACACTATTTTGCCTTTGAACTATATTCTCGACAAGAACATAATATTATAATCTATATAGTTACGTTTGTTGACACTTGCCAGGTCAAAACTGAGGGTGGTCTTAACGCGTCAGCATCCTTTATTGCAAAAGCGAATCCTCTTAGTCATGCTCCCACCAAACGAAAAAGGGAACTTCACCATGCACTTTGCAATATGCTGTCAAACATTTTGGCACAACTTGCAGATGGTGGAAAAGTTCAATGGCCTCCTCCTGGTGTACAACGTGCACTTACTGCTTGGTATGAAGCTGTTGGACGGGTACGAATGCAGATCGTTCATTGGGCAGACAAACAGAGCAAACATATACCTGTAAGCAGTATTCTTTTTATTTTTTCTTTTGCTTTGATTTATAACTCACCCGCTTCTCATGTCCTTTATTCTCTGTGTTAGGCTGCATGCCCTTTAGTGACTTTGCTTCTCTGTCTTGGTGATCCTCTTGTTTTTCTCGGAAACTTTATTCCTCATACAGAGCAACTGTACAAACATCTCAAGGTAGCTTTACATGCACAAGACTTTTATATCTTCATATTCTTATTCAAGTTGACATTATTTGTTTTTCAGGACAAGAATAACCGGTTGATGGCTCTGGATTGTCTTCACCGTATTTTAAAATTTTATTTGAGTGTTCATGCGCACTCCCAACCATCAAACCGAGTATGGGACTATCTCGACAGTGTGACAACACAACTTCTTATAATTCTAAGGAAAGGGATGCTTACACAGGATGTCCAACATGATAAACTTGTTCAGTTGTGTGTAACTATAGGAGAACATAACCTTGATTTTTGTATAAACCATTTGATACTGGAAATGCTTAAGCAAGATAGTCCAAGTGAGGCGAAGATTATCGGTCTTCGTGCTTTACTGGGCATTTCAATGTCTCCCACAAGTGAGCATGTTGGCTTGGAAATCCTTCACGGTAATTAATCCTTTTGCCCTTTAAAATCTGATTTTTATTTTAAGAATTTGTTTTGACCTTGCCACGGTCTACATTGGCAGCTCAGGACTTAGGCCACTACGTCCCGAAAGTGAAGATTGCGATCGAGTCTACATTAAGGTCGTGCCATAGAGCTTACAATCTGGCTCTTCTCACTTCTTCAAAAACGATTATAGGTAAATATTTATGAAAACCAAGATTTTTGCATAAACATCTTCACTTCTAATGTAGCCAATGTCTTCCAGATGCAATTACCAAGGAAAAATCACAAGGGTGTCTCTTCCAGTCAGTTTTGAAGTGCATACCTTGCTTGATTAAAGATGTTGGTCGAAATGATAGAATCACTGAGATAATACCTCAGCATGGGATAAGTATCGATCATGGTGTACGCGAGGAAGCAATAAATGTACTAAATCGAATTATGAAATACCTACCTGATCGTCGATTTGCAGTTGTGAGAGGTATGGTGAACTTCATCCTACGGCTGCCAGATGACTTCCCTCTTCTTATTCAAACATCATTGGGACACCTTTTGGATCTCTTACGTTTATGGAGATCTTGCCTTTCTGGTGAAAATATTGAACAGGATGCTTCAGATGTAAAGCACGTGCAGATGAAACAAAGATTAGGGAAAACTTCTTTCAGTCGCGGAGAACCAATTGAGTTCCATGCTTCAGAGATTGATGCAGTTGGTCTTATCTTTCTTAGTTCTGCTGATTCTCAGATTAGGCATACTGCCTTAGAATTACTACGATGTGTACGTGCCATACACAATGATATACAAAACCTACTATTGGGTCTCAGTAAAGATGAAGCTGAACCAATACTTATGGTCGATGTGTTTGAAGAGCATGGAGTGTGTTCTCTTTATAATCTACTTTATTTTACTTTCTTTAACCTTTTTTCATGTGAATCTTCAATGTAAAAACCTCGGTATTGACAGGATGACATTGTTCAAAGCTGCTATTGGGATTCCAACCGTTTGTTTGATCTCAGACTGGAATCTGATGTGGTACCTCCTGATGCAACACTTGAGGCTATGCTTTTTGAATTCCATGATAAGAACAGATGGCCTCGATGTCTTAGTGAGCTTGTCAAGCATGGTGCACTGCTCTGCCCACATTCTGTTCTAGAAGCAAAGTAATCAAATTTTTCTGTGCTGTCTTTATTAATTAAGTTCACACTAGTTTGTGTTATCAATCAAAATCCAGATATTTATTTTCTCAGGCTAGAGATTACTAAGCGTCTTGCGCTTGTGACACCTGTTGAATTGGGGGGAAAGGCGAGTCAAATTCAGGATGCAGACAATAAACTCGATCAGTGGCTCATGTATGCTATGTTTGCTTGTTCTTGTCCATCTGGGAGGGAAGGAGCTGGCGCAGCAGCAACACGACAACTATTTCATCTTATTATTCCGTCACTAAAATCTGGTTCTGAAACACATGTTGTGAGTTTTACCACAAACTTTATATTGATGAGAGCTACACATATGATGAAGTGAAACTAATTATAGATTTTTCACAGATTATACAACGCAGTAGCTCAAACTCTGTAGAATGATAGGATTTTTGCACATCCCCTGTGCTGATTATATTTCCTATTGGATTTCAGCATGCTGCTACTATGGCTCTTGGGCATTCGCATCCAGAAGTGTGTGAAATAATGTTCAGTGAGCTGGCATCTTTTATGGATGAAATTTCTTTGGAAACAGAAGGAAAACCAAAATGGAAGGTATGGTTCTTTTTATTATTATCATCTAAGCTCACCATTTTTACAATAAGTGAATACTTAAATATCTTATTTGTATTGACGCAGATTCAAAAATCTCGCCGTGAGGAACTTCGTGTTCATATTGCAAATGTATACAGAACCGTTGCAGAGAACATCTGGCCTGGCATGCTGGCCCATAAGCCAGTTTTCCACCTTCATTATTTGAAATATATCGATGAAACAAGTAGATTAATCTCAACAGGATCTTTTGAGAATTTTCAAGAGATGCAAACTCTTCGCTATGCACTTGCATGTATACTAAGATCACTGGCCCCTGAGTTTGTTGATGCAAAAACAGAAAAATTTGATCCTAAAACCAGAAAGAGGTTATTCGATCTTTTTCTCTCTTTTTGTGACGATTCAGGTAATACATTGACTCAGGATGGCCTAAGTCATTATCGGCGTGAAGTTGAACGCTACAAGTCTAGTCAGCGAAGTCGATCAAAAGAATCCATAGACAAAATTTCCTTTGACAAAGAAGTGTCTGAACAAGTTGAGGCAGTACAATGGGCTTCCATGAATTGTATGGCAGCCTTGTTATACGGGCCATGTTTTGACTTTGATAATGCAAGAAAAATGAGTGGTCGGATTATATATTGGATTAACAGTCTTCTCATTGAGTCTGCACCGCGAGCTCCTTTTGGCTATTCTCCAACCGATCCAAGAGGTCCATTTTGCGTTAAACACATTGGAGCTACTGGACGTGATAAGAGCAGAATTATTCACCTTCGTGTTTCACTTGCTAAAATAGCTTTAAAGAATCTTATTCTTACCAATCTAGACTTGTTCCCTGCTTGCATTGATCAGGTAAGACATATATTTATTGTATTGGTGTTGTTGGTTATGATCTTGAGTTAAAATTTATCTCTTCTTGTCAGTGCTACTCTTCCGATGCTGGTGTAGCAGATGGATACTTCAGTGTCTTGGCCGAAGTGTACATGCGTCAAGAGATACCTAAATGTGAAATTCAACGACTCTTGAGTCTGATTCTGTACAAGGTGGTGGACCCGTCTAGACAGGTTCGTGATGATGCTCTACAGATGCTTGAGACACTATCTATTCGTGAATGGGCTGAAGATAAGATGGACGGGTCAGGAAGTTATCAGATTGCAGTAGTTGGAAACCTTCCCGACTCATACCAACAGTTTCAGTACAAATTATCTTGCAAACTTGCCAAGGATCATCCCGAGCTGAGTCAGCTTCTTTGTGAGGAAATCATGCAGCGGCAGCTGGATGCAGTTGATATAATTGCACAGCATCAAGTTTTAACTTGCATGACTCCATGGATTGAAAATCTCGATTTCTGGAAACTTCAAAACTCAGGGTGGAAGGAAAGATTACTGAAAAGCCTTTACTATGTGACGTGGAGACATGGCGATCAGTTTCCTGATGAAATTGAGAAGCTTTGGAGAACTATTGCTAGTAAGCCACGTAATATCCGTCCGGTTCTTGATTTCTTGATCAGTAAAGGAATTGAAGACTGTGATTCAAATGCATCAGCAGAAATAAGTGGTGCATTTGCTACATATTTCTCAGTTGCTAAACGCATAAGCTTATATCTAGCTCGAATATGCCCACAAGGCACAGTTGACCACTTGGTTTACCAATTGGCCCAACGAATGCTTGATGAGAGCCTGGAACTGGTCAGGCCAACACGGCACAAGAGTGATCTCACTGGAAATTTTATTTTGGAGTTTTCTCAGGGCCCAACAGCAGCCCGACTCGCATCTGTCTTGGGTAAACAGCCTCACATGTCACCCCTTCTGGTTCGCGGATCTGTTGATGGTCTATTAAGAAATACAAGTGGAACCTTAACCTCAAGAACAATCCCCTTAAGAGGCCGGACAACGTCAAGTCCATTAATCCCGATACCTTCTGAGATAACAACTGGGAGGTCTAGCCGGGTCCAAAGTTCAGCAGGAAATTCAAGAAGCCGGCATGTTTCTCAAGACAGTGGGGATTACATTGACACTCCAAGTTCAATAGAAAGTCAGCATACGGGTAGTGGAACTTTTGGCATCAGTGATAGAGAATTTCACACAGCCTTACATGGGCATCAGCAGCAGCAGCATTCATTGACCCATGCTGATATAGCATTGATTCTACTTGCAGAAATTGCTTATGAAAATGATGAAGATTTCAGGGAACACTTGCCTTTACTTTTTCATGTCACATTTGTTTCAATGGATAGCTCAGAAGACATCGTATTAGAACACTGCCAATGCTTGCTTGTTAATTTGTTGTATTCTCTTGGTGGGCGTCATCTTGAGCTTTATAATGTTGAAAGTAGTAGTGGAGAAAACCGGCAACAGGTTGTGAGCCTGATCAAGTATGTTCAGTCGAAGCGTGGGAGTATGATGTGGGAAAACGAGGACCCCACTGTCACGGAAATCGAGCTCCAAAGTGCAGCATTACTATCTGCACTGGTTCAGAGCATGGTGGATGCCATCTTTTTCCAAGGTGATCTTCGAGAGACTTGGGGAGCAGAGGCACTCAAATGGGCCTTGGAATGCACATCAAGACACCTGTCATGCCGGTCACTCCAGATCTATCGGGCCCTCCGACCCCAAGTCAACCATGATGCATGTGTGTCACTTCTCCTATGCCTTCATAGATGCTTAGCAAACCCAGTACCTGCAGTCTTAGGCTTTGTTATGGAGATTCTTTTGACATTGCAAGTGATGGTGGAAAATGTCGCACCTGAGAAGGTGATTCTCTATCCCCATCTTTTCTGGGGATGTGTGGCAATGATGCACACAGACTTTGTTCATGTTTATTGCCAGGTACTTGAGCTATTTGCTCGTGTCATCGACCGCTTAACATTTTCGGAAAGAACCACAGAACACATTCTCCTTTCAAGTATGCCAAGAGATGAGCTCGATTACAGTGCCGCTGACCATGACTTACAATGGAGGGACTCACATTGTTCTGATGACTGTTCACCATCTGGTGGGAAGGTTCCAGTTTTTGAAGGTGTGCAGCCTCTAGTGCTCAAAGGACTCATGTCAACCGTGAGCCACGATATTTCCATTGAGGTTCTCTCAAGGCTTACCATACCCTCCTGTGATTTGATCTTTGGGGACCATGAGACACGACTCTTAATGCACATCACGGGTTTGCTTCCCTGGCTCTGCTTACATTTAGAGCCAGAGGTACTTGTGGGATCAGGCTCTACTTCAACCCTATTACATCAATACCAAAAGGCTTGTTCAGTTACAGCTAATTTAGCAATATGGTGTCAGGCAAAATCGTTAGACGAGCTAGCTGCCGTGTTCATGGCGTATTCACAAGATAGAATTAAAAGTATTGACAATTTACTTGCTTGTGTGTCACCGCTATTATGTAACAAGTGGCTACCAAAGCACTCAGTGGTGGCTTTCGGGCATTTGCTTAGCCTTCTAGAAATAGGACCTATGGAGTATCAGCGTGTGGTTCTTTTAATACTGAAGCAATTGCTTCAACATATTCCAGTGGACGCTGTCCAGAGTCGACATATGTATGCACTAATATCCCAGTTAGTTGAAAGCAGTTTGTGTTCCGAGGCATTAAGTGTATTAGAAGCTCTTCTCAATAACTATGGATCTATGGTTGTATCACCTAAATATAAGCCAGCATACAATGAAAGCAGCCTTGATGGGATTGACGAGTCATCATTCATGGCTTATGGTGGATCATCAACCGAGTCGGGTACTTTAGCCAAGGAAATGGCTTTGCAGAATACTCGTTTAATCCTTGGGCGTGTGCTTGATAATTGTGTACTTGGGCGAAGACGCGACTACAAGAGACTGGTACCGTTTGTGAATACTATCGGTAACTCTTAACCTTCACATTATTACTTTCCATATCAGTATATAAAGATGAACGAGGATACTGTGGCATTCTAAAAGAACCGAAAACAAAACTACTAGGATGAAAAGTTGATTGCATAGCTAGTGAGTAGTGATGCATCATCATGCATCTGAACAATTCTCTGTTGGGAGCTGGATTGCATAGAAACGAAGCTAGAATAGTTATTTTTTGGGTATATAACAGGCCAATTTCGGTTGTACTATATGGGGTTTAGAGTCTTTACATTGTCTAGCACAAGAATGTGCTTAATGGAAGAAGCAGGCTAAGCCTGAAATGTGTTTATATGATCCATTTCAAATGTTGAAATGAAATTTAGCAAGAGAAAAGCAACTTCTTTTATTGAGTTTTGTTTGTTCTGTCAAATTTCTATATTTTCTTCTCAAACAATGATGATACCGAAGAGAAGATATAGTACTGATTTGTTTCTTAATATTTCTCTTAAAAATGTAAAAAAAACATACTTAGTTAAATGCGTTTTTAATTTTTCAAAAATAATCTCAGAGCATTATATAAGTTACACAAACATCTTTAACAAAATTAAGAATCTGCTGATACAAGTACAAACATTTTTTTATAACAAAAGTGAGAATCTAGCTGCTGATACAAGTAAGGATCTAATGATGGCCGGTAACTTACACGAAAACACAACCGAAACTCTGTAAACTGTGAATTCTCAAACTAAAATCTACAACTTTTCCTAACTTGTATGTTCTTATTTGGATGAACAAAGTTACTACGTACCACTTCCCCACAAAGTATAATTTAGAGTTATACAGTATAACCCTAACCACATTATGAGTGTCGTTGACTCGATTAGATGCCAACCTGACCTTGGTCATATGTGTTTCTGCGACAATTGTGTAATTGTACATTATGTTCGATGTTCAAATCTTGTGGGTGATGATTACTTAATAATATTAATTAACTTTTTGAAAACATAGATTTTAAGGCATTTTTAAGTAGGCAAAACAATAAGTCTTAACTTGCATTGTAACAAACCACAATGGTCTAGTGGCAAGGATGTCTGTTTCCTTACAAGAGGTCTTAGGTTCGGGTTCTACCCTAGACATATTTGGGAGTGGTTATATGTATTTAATTTTCACCTATGGTGGGCCTGAATGAGTTTTCCCCTCTAGATCTCTGAGTGATAAAGGTTTCTCATCGAGGGGTTTAAATTAGAGATCTATTATACGAGGGGGCTTTCTAGTGTAGACCAGGTTAAGACAACGTATGTTAGACCTCTCGACATTCGCGAGTAATTCACATCTTTAAAAAAAAAGAACTTGCATTGTAGCAATATTTAGAAATGGGTACATTTTGCAACTTATGGAAAACCTAAAGGTCATTCATGTAAAATTAGAAAAAGAAATGGTTCGGCGCCAATATGGCTATGAATGATGCCAACAAATGCGTGAAATCTTGTAATCACCAAATATCAATTTCGCCTTCCTTAATCCAATAAATTTCTGATTCATCATAATTCATTAGGTATGTCGATTCTATATTGGTTTCATGTTTTGTTATTCATTTTCTTCCTAACTTGACGTGTTCTGTCTATATATATAACCAAATTGACGACGTAATTTTATCATTTAGATATATCGAACACAAATTTGGAATTTATAACGCTATCTTTTTTAGAAAGGCAGCGAGAAAGAATATTTTGATCTCGGTTCTTGTAATGTTGATGCATGTTTTAGGTTGTGATTACATTGTATATAGCATTACATGACATAATAATTGTTACTTATGCAATAGGCTCATGCATGCTCATCTCCTTAGGCCTTAGCTAATAATGGTGCCTTTTCCGGCATGTTCTCGCCAAATCTTGGAGAACACCGTTGTAACCACCCCTATTTTGGGGCCATTCTGGTGTTAACCAATAATATTACTAAATATTATTGGCTTGTATTTTGTACTTAATATTGTGATTATCTTGTAGGTTGTAGATGATTGTATTCCCTTATTTATCCCCTGTGATTTCTCGTAGCTTGTA